>LOEQ01002649.1:93457-114276 GCA_001685075.1 Bramus lutescens | reverse complement strand
CCTGAGTAAATTGGGAGCATGGGGATCATGGGAGAGGGTAGAAAGGGAGGGGAGCAGAGAAAAAATATATGGCTCAATAAAAAAATAAAATTAAAATAAAAGAAATTTGTTTTTTTTTCCTCTAGTGTGGTAGGTAGGGTGGTTTGGGGTGGAGAGTTGAGCGTTTGACTGACAAAGTGAGGAAGAAGATGGACTGGAGAGTTAGGTTTGGGAAGCCCTGGTTAGAGATTTAAAATTAGCATATGGAAAAAGATCAAGCTGTCAAGAGGAGGGCTGAAAAATCCTTCTTTGAGGCCTACTGGACTAAAACAGAGAAATGTAAAGAATAAAATCTACCTCTAGAGTGGTGGTTCTCAGCCTTCCTAATGCTGGGGCCCTTTAATGCAGTTCCTCACGTTGTGGTGAGACCTAACCATAAACTATTTCATTGCTACTTCATAACTAAAATTTGCTACTGCTATAAATCATAATGTAAGTATCCAATATGCAGGATATCTTATAAGTGACCCTCAAAGGGGTCAGAACCCACAAGTTGAGCATCACTGCTCAAGATGGAGATATTTGCTTGTCTTGTCCTTTAAGGGTTAATCCAGCGGGGCAAGTCAGGGACCTGACTCATGGACACTTTTCAGAGGGTCAGCTCACCTTATAATGTTCTTTTTCTCCCAAGAGTCCTTCCCATGCCCCATGCACACCCCACGCCCCACGCCCTACCCCCAACCCTTACTCTTGGGAAAGGCCCTCCTGTAGTCTCTAAGAGCAGCCATGGACTTCCTGCTTTTCTGAGATCTAAATTTCTCTTTTCTTCTCTTCCTCCTTTTTCTGATGCTGGCCAGAGCCCAAGGATTCCTTTGTTTCCTAACTCTCACTTCCTCACTCTTTTTCATGCTACCCTGCCAGCCCTGCGGACACCTGGTTATGCTGACCTCCCCTGCTGCCCCCTCTCAAACATCAGTGGCTTCCTTCCTTCTTCTCTTCCCTCCCAGGCAGCTCCGAGAGTCACAGCTTGTCTGCCCTAAGGATTTCCTTGCAGACTCTAATAAATCATGCCTAGGCTTTGTATGAGTCTGTTCTTTGTTCTCAAGCTTCTGTTTGTGTCCATGCTTAAATTCTTTTGTTATCAAAACTAAGTACCCCAGGAGTGGAGCTTGACTTCATAGGTATGGTATGGTGGCTCCATTGAGACTCCCCAGAATTTCCAATAACACTTCTTTCCTGTCCCTTCTTTAGCTGGTATCAAAATCAAACCAATTTTCCTGTACCCCTAGATAGCACCAGAAGCCTGGGCCCAGTCATGATTGTGCCTGCTGCTATGTGACTAGAGACATTGATGGAGGGACAATGACAATACTCTACTCAATATCCAGGGTTGTTTTCAGGATCTGAAGGAACTGTAGGCACAGTATGATCTGTAAAGTATAAAGGGCCTGATAGAAGGGGTGTCATTTTTAGGGTAGCCAAGATGATACCATGTTTGGGTATCATCAGATTAGGGGCTGGAGGGTAGGCAGCAAGCTAGATTGTACCTCATGAGCACAGCAGGGACTAGCAGGGTGACGCCTCCATACATATATATCATCAAGGTAGAGTTGTAGGTCAGCACCTGGAAATGAGTTTGTCATGATGGGCGTCTCAAGAGCCCACTTCAACTTATTATACTAAATGTCAGTTCTGGGCTATGTTGGAGGTCTTACGTAGTAGGTTAACTATGAGCTTCCACAGGACTGGGAGGTGTCATGGGTAGACTCAAAAGCAGCTCCAGTTCCTCCTGGAGCAGCCTAGGCTGGCTGGGTTCCATCTTCCTCTCTTTGCTCCTTGAGAAGAGCCATCCCTTTGACTTCTTGCCCAGCCAGCTGGCTTTCTTTTCCTGTTCTGTGACACTTAGAAATCCATTGTAATTAACTTCTGCCTAATTATCAGCCCAATTAGGAGTCTCTTTCCAGGCTCTTTTGTACCTGCCAAGGTTAATTTATGTCTTAGTACGTTTTCTGCAGCTATAATTAAATACCTAAAATTGGGTAATTTATAAAGAACAGAAGTTTATCTAGCTTACAGTTCTGGGGGTTGAGAGGTCCAAGAGCACAGTGCTGGCAGAAGGGCAAGCATGCATTTATGTGACAGAGCCCAAGAGAGTAAGGACACTCACCACCATGACATGGTTCTTGATCTGTCACTGGGTGTGAAACCCTAATAGCTTAATCGCCTTGGAAGGCCCCAGATTTTAATACTATTACAAGTGAGACAAACACCAGCATGAGTTATGGAGGGAATACCCCAGTCACAGCACCTGGCACCTAGGGAATCAGAACTGTTCTTTTTTTTTACTTATTTTTATTTTATTTTAGTTACACACATATACATGCATATGCACATATGGGTATAGAGGCCTGTGGAGGCCTTAAGAGGATGTTGGGTCCTCTGGAATCAGAATTACAGGCAGTTGTGAGCACCCAACATGGATGTTAGGATCCAAACTCAGGTCCTCCAAACGAGGAATGCAGACTCTTAACCACTAACCCATCTCTCTAGCCCAGGACTGTGTCCTTGTCTTAATCATACTGGTTATCTTTAAGTCAGCTCCTTCTTGGTCACCTGAGATCATTGGGTAGAACCTGTGCTATAGAGTCCAGCAGGAACAGGAAGGAGAATTCCTTACATCTCATTGCTCAAAGGGGATTGAATGGGAATACGTGTTGGAACCTGAGCCATAGGCAGTTGGCATTTTCATGGGGTGCTACTCTATCTCCACAGCCTACCACGCCTTATTAGTAAATGGCTAAAGATACATTGCTTGGTGGTTTCTATGTTCTGGATAATTATAATTTCAATGCCAACCTTCATCTAAACATTGAAACCTGGCCAAAGTGGACAAGTCAGAAGGAATCCTAAAGACTTATATCAAAAGCCAAAGTGAAAAATGAAACAGATACAATCTGAGGCCAGAGTAAATGAAGGAAATGGTCCTTACAGACTTCATGGTGAAGAGTATGCTATGAAGGATGGAAACCAGAAGATGCCATCCAGAGACAGCCTGGCACGGAGAATTAGAAGACCTCAATTTGAACCCTGGCTCCACCTTAACATACAACAACTTCAAAGCTTTAAACTTTTGAAAAACCTCTAATAAAGACAAAGTTCATAAAATTTATCTCAGAAATCTTCTGAGAATTAACTAGGATACCCGCTTAACCCCCTTCTTGGCCGGTCCCTAAGTCAGGGCATGGAGTATTAGTTAGTCTTCGTTTCTCAATCCCATGTGAGGTACAGGCTCTGACAGGACGTAGCTTCACCCGAGGATGGACAATTCATGAGCTCTTGGGAATGAGAAGGCTGAATAACCAAATTGCTCCTCTCTTGCCATACACTTTTCTCACCCAGACAAAAGCCCTCCTGCGGCCTCTGAGTGGTGCCCTGGTGCATGTGACCAAGTGTGGAACCCAGCTCAACCTTTGTGTTAGACAAAGGGTTGCAAGGCAAAAGCGAAGATTGCCTCACTCAGCCAATTCTGAAAAGCACCGCACTGTGTTTATATGCTTTGTGGACTTTTGCTGGATGTACAGTCCTTTCTTTCAATTAACCCAGCCAAGCCTAGATACCTCCCTAGCAGAGGGAATGGGGGAGAGGGGCTAGAATCCCTTCAGCCGTTGTAAAAGAGATGGCAAGCACTGTCCTCTGGCTGTGAAGGACTGTAATTCTCTGGCCTTCAAAGGAAGTTTTTGTAGTTTGAGTGTGAAAGGTCCCTACAGGCTCCTGTGTTTGAACCCTTGGTCCCCAGCTGGTGACACTATTTAGGAATGTTATACAGTCTTTAGGAGGTGGAGCCTGGATGGAGGAAATGTCACTAGGTGTGGGTTTTATATCCTGGTACCACTTCATGTCCTTTCTCTGCTTCCAGTTCACCAATGCAATGTGACTGGCCAGCCTCATGCTCTGGCCACCATGCTTTCCGCACTGTAATGGATGGTCTCCTCTTAGAACTGTAGCGCAGAATAAGCCTTTTATCCTTAAGATGTTTTTGTCCTGGTAGTTCATCATAGCAACTAAAAAGTTACTAAGACAGAAGTTTGCCAAAAACTCTATCAGTGGCTACAGGTGGCACATCTGTATGATAGACACTCATTAACTAAAGGGACACACACACCCAAGCACTATGGGATACTCAGCAACTACATGGCATAGGACCCGACCTTCTCCCCCACCCAGCCTTGTCTCTGAAACCCGAAATAGAGAATTCCTATTTAGCACCCGAGGCCTGAACTCCCCTAGGAGCCCCTGCCAGGCTGTCTTTCTATGACACTGACTCTCCTAACAAATCTTTACCAAAAGACAAGTCTGCCTTGGTGTCCCTCTTGAAAACCAGAGACCTCTTAAGGTAATTTTGTCACAATTTCTTCTCTCAAATATTCAACCACAGTCCTCATTAGTACTTGAGCATATTTTAAATGACTATTTGGAAATCTTTTTCCACAAAATCCAATGTGCAATCACAATCACATCCATTTCTCCTGTCTACTTGCCTGTTTCCAGTATGATTTTTTTGTTGTTGTTTTGTAGAAACTGGTTATTGCATGCTGTACTAACTTTATTATTACAGCCCACAAACATACAAACACACATACTGTTTTTTTTCTCTTAATACTACTCATTTAGTGACTGGCTGAATTATTTTTGGGAGATCTATTCCTGTCACTGTCACTCAAGTGTGACACCTCTGATGCTGTTCTATATAGGTTCAGGCTTGGGTACGTTTGTGGTCACTTTAAGATAATGATGATTAGATTTGGCAGAGCTCTCTTTGTTTTCTTTACTACACCTAGCTGTTGGCTTCACTAATTGCCAGTTGCTTTCTCTATTGGATTCATCAATGCCCAGCACACAGATTGCTTCACAGGCTAATCGAATCAGCTTTAGGATCCTTTGAAAAGGCATTTCTTCCAGCCAGTTTTAGAAGTTAGCTCTTTCTCATTCTGTTTTGTGCTCTCTTGAAAGCACCTGATTCACAGCTGACCTATATATGCAGTAAATGCATCTTTCTCTCCCAGATGCCTTTTGCCAAAAACCTGTACCCTCAGTTCCAACATCGCTCTGTTGCCCAGGACATCAGCCTTTCTGGAAGTGTTGCAGCTTCCCACTANTATATATGATCAGGATATATACATATATATTCATATATAATATACATATTCACACACACATATGTTCACACCCAGGCATCATACACACACACACACAACACACACCTCCTGTTCATATTCTTGGCGAAATCTCCAAGCTACTGTTCTGGACCTGGGTGTGAGGATGTTTTATGACACTATTTCTGGGGATATATGAACAAACATCTACTCACCTCAGAGAACCAATAACAGACCAAAGTAAGAATACCACCAAAGTCCAACTTGGTAAATCACCAAGTTTTATTGTAGTTACTTGCTGAAGAAGAAATGACTGAAAGACAGTTGCGCCAACAAATGCCAGCAGAGGTGACAGCTCACCCCAGTTCGAATGCTTGGGCACACTGCATGATTTGCAGGCAATTCATCAGGTCAGAATGTGTCTTCTAGACAGCTCAGGTGGGTTGAGCCTCTTCTGGGTTTGTAGGCTAGCATCTGTCTCTTTGAGATGGCTTGAGTGGTCTGGACATTTTCTAGGCGCTTCATGGTCTCTGAGAGCATCTCTCAGCAGTCCTTACTGATTATATAACCTTCATGAGGAGGGGGCAGGGTCTAGTGAATCTGATCGGTTTCAGGGACTTCCTGGAGCTACTGTGTTGTGCATTTCCTGAGTTTACAAAGTTTCTCTGCAGGATGGACCATTTCACCTCCCTTCAGAGCTGTCCTGTGTCTTAACAGCTTTCCTCCAAGATAAAAATCTCAGAGGAAACTGCTAGGCAGCTAAAGATAATGGCAAGTTTTACCCTAAGAAAGCTTAAGTGGTTGATCATCTGGTCTTATAGCTTCTTCAGAGGCCAACTTAGATCACTCTGTTTCTTGTATGTGCTTTTAAAGCTGTACACTGTATACTCACTGAAAGAAGCATGACAAACCTGACTGGGCAGGCCTTGTTCTTCCCCCATTCTCTCTGCCTTGCTAAAAACCTTAGATTAAAAAAATAATAAGAATTGCCATGAAATCAAAAGAGCAAGCCTGGCCCTCCTTGGATGCTGGTTTCTTGTGTGGAAGACCCACACACTCTTTGTATGCACACCCATCACAGTGCCATCGACCAATGCTGTGACAACCAAAGAGGCCGTCGCAAGAGGCTAAAGCAATGGGAACACTGGGTCTTAAATTTCCAGTTTCCTAAACTGTGAACTAAATTAACTTATCTTAAAATAAAGTACCCATCCCCAGGGGCTGCAGAAAAAAATCAAAACAAAACAAAAACCCTTAGATTACATTTCTAAGCTAGCCCCACAAAGTCCATTCCCATATTTAGCTACTTCCTCCTTCTGAGGCTGACTACCAAGTTTCAGCTATTGAAGTATTGAAATCCAGAAATCAAAAGACCCTTTTGGCCACCTTAATTAGCATGCCCAATCAAAATTAGCCAACTCATCCTATCAAAGAGTTTCTCTTTCACTTTTATAAATTGCCATTTGCCTATGGTTTGTTCATGTCTGTCCTCTTCTCTATCCAGAGGTAGTTCCTTTGTTCCTTGGGGACAAATATCCTTCCTCCCTCCCCCTTTTCATTTTTCCTTCCCTCATTCTCTATCTCCTGACTTTATCTCTTATTTCTTTGTTCTCCTGGTACAAACAAATCTCCATTGTGCTGAGAACTCGGCCTTTGGGTGTTTTGTTCAGATACTGGTCCCTTCAGCATCTGTGAGAGGAGGAGGAGGAGAGAGAGAGCGGCTTCTATAGATGAGTATGGCCTGAGTTACCCCAACACAAACTCAATATGAAGTATAAAGTATAGAGTTATACAAGTTTAAGAACTCAGTAAGCATGAAGGATAGCATTCAGTAAGAAGATGGAAGCACACACCCTCCTATGTAGAAATCATAGCAGTGGAAAGCAAAACAAATGAGAATCTCCAACAGAGTCTGAAGAGTAGATTTGAATCGACAGAAAAGAGCATCTGAAGATGGAGGGGAAAAGGTGAGTGAAAAAAGGAAAGAGGCCTCAGAGAAACATAGGCCGCCATTAATTGTGCCAACACAATTTAACAACAGATGCAGAGAACAAGCAGAGCAGAACGTGTATGTGAAGAAGTAAAGAAAGCAAACTGTCCAAATTGGATGAAAATCTTCCATGTAGGAATCCAGGCAGCTCCCTGGACTATAAGTAGGAGAAACGCAAGGATACCTGAGAATACACACATCATAGTAAAACTGCTGAAAACAAACGAAGATGGAAAGGAAGTCCTGAAAGCAGCCAGAGAGAACGAACTTGTCTCTTAATGGGAAATCACAATAAGATTGACAGCTGACTCTTCAGCAAACCGTGGAAGCCAAAGATGGTAGGATAAGGGATTTAAAGGGCTCCAAGGAAACCCAGATCAGCTGCCAGCCCCAAGTCCTGTATCCAATGAAGCTAAGACCCCAAAATGCAGGGGAGACAAAGGCATTCATAGATAAACAATGCTTAAGGTGTTTACTACTGTCAGACTTTACCCACACTATAAAGAAGTCGGGGGGCACCAGGAAAGGAAATCATGTCACTATAAAATATTGTATAAACACATGGTTTGCTTCCTTTATTTTCTTAGATTTTTTTTAAGTAGTTGTAAAAGATAGTGTATGTGGGATGTATCATTGAGTCCTCTGCAGCATGCAGGAATACTTACATATAACACAGCCACTAATCTAATAACAGGCAAATAGTAATAGAGTTAGGGATTCAGATCCTATGGGTAACAGAGTTACTGCTACATAAAACAACCAGTTTCTAGCAAAACGGCCCAGAAATGCAATAAGAGGCATGTCAAGTGTAGGGGAGAAAATGATGCCAGGTCGATCAAATGCAGAGGAACATTTGAGGCGAACTATAAATGAAGAATATAATATGAATACAATAGGACCCTTTCTCTTCTTTCTTTCCTTAACTTCTACAGCTGTCTCTCAAGGCAACGCAAGAAAGTATCACAAACTAGGAGACATAAAATCAGAAATCTCCCTTTCTGGAAGCTGAAGTCTGAACACCAGATGTAACAGAGTGAGTGGTCCTTGCTTCTCTCTGAGCTTTTGGGACTTGGTAATTGTTAACAAGAATTTTTTATTACAATATAATTTTAATTACTTGAATTTGAAAACGTAGATAACTCATGGGATTATAAAAGTGTCCCCAAATTGGTTTAAAGTGAGTAGAAAATTTGTACAGGCCAACAACTGTAAGAAGAATTAAAGAAAAGACTTTCAAAAACTTATTCTTAGCCAATATTTTCAGGCCTATTTGATAGCTTATGGTTTGTTTTCCTAGGTTTCTGGAGAATGATGACTCCAGGAACTGACAGTGAACCCACATACCCTACGCTGTGATGAGACAGGGTGCTCTGTATGGCCTTTCTCACGTTCACATGCTGGTTAAGTTCAGTAGCAGGCTGCTGCACAGGCTTCTGATTTTCTGCTCTTCTGCCAAGGCTCTTCCTGTCTGGGGGCATGGCACTTCTATCTCATTGTGCTGTTTCCCACAGTGCATGCTGCTTCTTGATTTATCACTAGGTTTGGGATCCCCTCCTCCAATGTCATTGGCTGTCCTTCTCCATCCATGATGCCCTTTCATCTAGGGAAAGGAGGGAAAGAGGGACTTCCTCCCAAGCCAGGGGCGGAGCGGCTCATCTTGAAGGTGACACTCCTTGTTCCTGCTCAGGGTCCATGAGTTGTGACATCTGTAGATCATGGGCACCCTGTGTATCACCCTGTGTATGTCTACTTGGCACAAGCTGGGCTAGAGGGCCAGCCCCACCAGGCTACTCTGAACCTAGTTTTCTAATCTATCACTTTGCATGTTGCGACATTCCCCCCACTGCTCCTTCTTTCTGATGCCCTTGAACCTGGAGCATCCCCCAAAGAGTGCACATCCTCTGCCACACTTCTGGGTGTGCGTGAGAACTGTCATCACCTCCCCTGGCCTCCTTCCATCTGTTTCCAATGGTTACTCAGAATCTACGTCCGTCTGATAATAAGCCTTCCTCTCTCGGCTTTGCCACCGGGCTGCTCTGAAAAGATAATTTTCTGTGATTGCTAGGGAATTATCTTTCTGGGCCATTGTCTGCGGGGCTCTTTCATCGTTGTGAGGTTCGCTGTGCCCCTTTTCCCCAACAGTAGCTGCTGTCCTTATTTGTTATGTTGATGGGATAATGGGAGGTATTACTGAATTGGAAGGCAAGAAGGGAAAGAAATTGAAAGAAATAATGACAGCAAATGGAGGGAGATGGAAGGGTGTGTGCTCAGCCTTCTCTCATTATCCAATTTTCACATCATCTTGCTCCAGCCACTGTCACTGTACCCGACCCTCTGGTGCTCCTGGCCATGCATCACACATCTCACCACTCAAACTGGGAGCTCACATCTATGGATTAGTAAAATAAGTCATATGCTATGATTTAAATAATTACCCAGGTTATATTATTACTGCTTGTTGGCTAACACAGCTGCCAGCTGAGCTCATCTGACTTGTTTTAAAAACTGCCCTTCTCCTTCTTCTCCCTGTTCTGTGGAGCACTGGGTGCTCTCTAGCTCTTCGGTGAGATCCCAGTTGGTGCACACTCACTCGTCAAGACCCTCGACCGAATATGGCCACTCGAAAACGAATTCTTCCTCTGACCTTTCAGTCTTTATGTAACCACAGATGACTTTGAACTCTTGATACTCCTGCCTCTGCCTCCAAATGCTGGGCTTGCTGGTGTGTGCCTCCACACCCTGCTCAAAAGAAAACAGGAAGTAGTTGATTTCAGAGTGCATGTTCTATTCCCAGAATATAGAAGGTCCTGTTATAAGCTCTTAGCGCTTCATGGCTATGTTGAGCCTTGAAGAAGTTTGGGCTTAATGGTGGTATTGCTAGGAGTAAAACTGTCCTTTATTTATTGCATCTTTCTGACAGGGGAGCTGCTCCTGAAAACCCAATTGCACCCACTTATCATCCACAAAGTGGAGAAGAAAACCAGGGTATTTTACTGTCATCATTGAATCTATAGCCTTATGATTTACTAAGGCACCCAAGGTCTTTTGGTGATGGGGGATGGTTTATTTCTTCTTCTTTTAAAAATGTATTTATTTATTTATTCTTCTCTCATATATTACATCCTGATTGCAGTTCCCCCCTTCTCCTCCCAGGCCCCCCTCTCCTCTCCCCTGTTCCACTCCCCCTGTTTCCCTTCATAAAAGAGCAGGAAGAATACTAGGGAGACTAATAGAATTAGGGGGCATTTAGGGGTATGAGGTAGAAACCTAGTTCAATTTAGAAACTCCCTTGAATCTATGACAGTGACCCTTGCAACGATTCATAGTGATGGGGGATAAGGAGCCTGAACTGGCCAACTTCTGTAACCAGTCAATGTTTCCAGTGGAAGGATTGGAGCACTAACCCAGCCACAAAACTTTCTACTTACAATTTGTCCAGCCTGCAAGACATGCTGGGGTGAAGGTAGCACAGAATGTGTGGGAGTGACCAACCAATGACTGGTCCAACTTGAGATCCATGCCAGGAAAGGAAGCCTATCCCTGACAGTGCCTGGAGGGCCAGGACCCAGAGGCTGGATAGTTCAAAGACCTAGGATAGACCCAAATATGTTTGGCAAAAAAAGTCAATGAAATGATTCCTAATGATATTCTGTTATACTCACTGACAAGAGCCTAGCATAATCGTCTTTGGAGTAGTTTCATCTAGCAACTGATGGGAGCAGATGCAGAGACCCACAGTTAGGTGGAGGTTGGGCAATCCTGTGGAAGAGAGGGAGGAAGGATTGTAGGAGCCAGAGGAGTCAAGGACACCACAAGAACACAGCCCACAGAATCAACTAACCAGGGTTCATAGGGACTCACAGAGACTGAACCGACAATCAGGGAGTCCGTCTGGCTCTGATCTAGTTCCTCTGCATATATCTTATGGTTGTACAGCATATGTTCCCGTGGGACCCTTAATAGTGGGAGCAGGGTCTGTCTCTGACTCTTTGCCTGCTTTGGGGACCTTTTCCCTCCCACTGGGTTGGCTTGCCCAAGGTCCTAAGATCATTTTTAGCTCTTGTCATTTGCTAAGCACTGAAATTTAAGGGACTATCAATAGCTCTGCAGCACAGCATCCCCAGCTAGCAGGCGGTGTTGTTAGGCCTACAGCAGGGAGAAATGATTAGTCACTTGTCAAGGCAGGGAAAGAACAGAGAAACCACTGTCCTGCTGCACGAGTCAGCTCCTGTTGCTGTGACGACACCTGAAGAAGTGACCTTACAGGAGTTAAGCACTGTGTTTGAAGCTTAAGAGAGTGTCAGTCCACAGCTGATGGGCAGTGTGGTTTTGGGGACTTACAATGAGGCATTCCATCACGGAAAAAATATATGGCTGTGCTGTCAGGAAAGAGGAAGAGGAGAGGGTGGGAGGAGGAAGAAGAGGAGAGACTTACACAGCTTACACAGAAAGGGAAGAGGTAAGAAGGGACAGAGTGGGAGAGAGAGAGAGAGAGAGAGAGAGAGAGAGAGAGAGAGAGAGCAGGAGAATTGTCTGTATTCTGTCAATTATGTTTTAAATAAATGCTGATTGGGCAGGCAGGAAGTATAGATGGGTCAAGCAGACAGGAAGTAGAGGCAGGGCTTGAGAACACAAGTATTCTGGGAAGAAGGAAGCTCTTCCCATAGTCCAGCCCAGACCATAGAGAAGCAAGAGATAATCTGCCTGGCTGAGAAAGGTACCGAGCCATGTGGCTAACATAGTTAAGGATAATGGGGTAATATATGTGATAAGAGCTAATACAAAGCCTGAGCTAATGGGTCAATCAGTTTATAAGTAATGCAGACTCTCTGTGTGATTTTCTTTGGGACTTTCTGGCTGTGGGGTACCAGGCGGGACAGAAACCCCAACAAGCTGGCCAACATGATACAGAATGGAGCCCACGTGGATAACTGCATCCATAGAAAGCCTGAGAAAGCTTAGAAAAGAATAGAGTAAAGCATATTTTCTTGGTAGCAGCAATTTCTCAGGTCTGCTCTGCTTGCTATAGGCAAGCAAGCGCTCTCATCTAAGAGAGACTTCCTCACTCACCTTTAGCTGCANAGAGAGAGAGAGAGAGAGAGAGAGAGAGAGAAAGGTATGAAGGGGGAGACGGAGGAGAGATATACATAGACAAAGCCTTTCCCCAAACTGAATTAACAAATGGATGAAATGAAACGAAAATATGTTTCAAAAGCATTGAAATAGCTAATTCATCATCTTAGCTCTGGAATGTTAATGGCTGGAAACAACACAATTTATCACGGTTGGTATGGTTTAAAGCATCATCATTTAATTTTCTCCCAAAAGGCCCATCTCTGAACACTGTTGCATTGGATCCTGATGTCTAACCATGAGCCTTTGGGGTCATTTAAGATCTACCCCTATTAGCCATTAGTCTCTGATGTAATAATCTCTTGGTGGTGCTTCTTAATTTCACAATTGTTCCTATACCACAATTTTGTCAGGAAAACATATTGATGCCCAAAAGAAAGGGTGGAGGATTCTTCAAGCATCAAAGTTGACCAGTGGATGGATAAGGAGCCCCGTTGGAGGATGAAGGGAGCATCAATGTGATCACTTATTTTACTGAGTGGCCTTTGGCAGACAGTTTTTAGAATTGTGTGGAGTTAACAGTACTTAGAGCAATTTAAAAAAAAACCTGGGGAACACTCTGACCACCTAATATATATGCACAGTATACAGAATAGGGTCGCCAACTGTGCAGAACAACCACTAGCCAATCTCTCAGCTCAGAACCTGTTGAAGGAGTTGATCTCAGCCCTTATTAGGGGTGCACTAGATCAGACAAAACCTGGTGGCCTTCTCTTACCTTTAGATTCCCCCAATCTATGCCTGTACAGCATCACCAAGGGAATCTCCCCTAGAAGGTCCCAAAATACATGCTACACGAACACAACACACTTAAGATCCCAACACATTTTCATTTCAAAGCAGCTCATACCTTGGCTTCAGAACCATCTGGTGAAGAAGCAAGCAAGCAGGAGGGGGGGTGTAATTCTACCCTTACCTACTCTGCATGCATGGTCCTTTCAGAACCTAGGTCCTTTCTCAGTTTTCCTCATCATTCATTTTTCTTGTCCACACTGCTGGACCCACCAAGGTGCTTCCAGGTCATCACAAACCTATGCAGCTGCCGTGGGGATTTAAAATCACCTGTCATTAAGATTGTAAAGGCAGAATCAGGTGGCCTCTCTGTATGGGTGACCAGTGGTTCAGGCCAAGGGTTATTAGTGAATGCCATTCTAACAATAGGGGAAGCAAGCACACGGTCTCTGTGGAGTGCATAGGGTTTAAGGCGGGGGAAACACCTTTGCATTACACAAAGACAAAGGGCACACCCATTTTATATCTCTTTGCCATGAATGGAAGCTGTTGGCTCACCGATATCATATACACATAAAGATATGTACACGTGAAGATATTTAAAGGCATCTTGATTTTTCTGTTTACTGCGTCCCCCCTTCTTATAGAATAATTATCCACAACTTGAATAGAAAAATTGCTCGCTAGTGCAAAACGCTTAATCATCTCTCGGTCCTGGCTGGGCGGCTTTTGTTGACACTGATAAATATGCAATTCCAGATGAGTACAGCGAGACTCTCACCCAAAACCCTAGGAAGATCCATTCAGGCTGAGACAGGCTGAGGAAGGCTGAGCGCCCCGAGACCATCCTTCCCTAACAGAGCAGCTGCTCCGAGCCCACAGCTTGTCTCTGTTCCCTTCAGAGTAAGATATGGCTGTTGTTCCTGGACTGCTCCGGCAGAGTTGTGAAAACACATTAAAACCATACAGAGACCGACGGTACCCACCGCCATCCCCGACAAAATCCTGCAGGTGCTGCCTGCCTTTGGCTGGGGATTACCTGGTGAGAAGGGAAGCTTTCTGTTGTTTGCTTTAACAACTTAGGATCAGATAAAACAGACGGAATTTCCACTTTCACAGCTCAGAGACTTTCAGCAATCACTGGAAACTTGGCTTTCTTTCTATTTCTATCTTTCCTTAAGCAAAGAAATCCTAACCCCACAGATCCCGGGCCTAATCTCAAACAGAGGCGTTTTCTGACATCCTTAGGGCTTTCAGTAAGATCTTTAGTGATTTTCGCCAAAGTGAATGAGTTTAAAAGGGAGCCAGCTAAGGAAGAGCAGCGCCCCCTGGAGGAAAATGGGGCATGCAGCGGGCCGAGAAACTACCATCCACAGGTTGTAAGAGGCTTAAGAGTAAGAAGATGGAGTCCAAAATAACATACAGATTTGAGGTCCTCAATCACTTTTATCTAAAGCTGTATGAGTGTCCATATTTGGTTTGGTTCTTTATATGACCAGTGAGAACCAGCGGGAACACTGAACTTGTGACACTCTGTGTAATTAAACGGATCACAGCAGGTTATGTAGGCTTTATGGGAAGAAAGAGAAGGGGTGTCAGTCTCTTGTCACATGGAGCAGTTGTCCCTGGGTCTTTGCAGTCCTCCTCGCCTTTCTGTGGGATGGATCTCGGCCTAACTGCTCACAACCTTGGATTTTAAGTATCTAATACTTACTAAATAACTGAAAACTAGAACATGTGTCGCTGAAATATTCTCATATTTTAAGTTTTCAAGGCATAGTAATCACTTGTTTTATTTTCATTAGGTTTTTCTTTAGAATTTTTTTATGTGCATGGTTATTTTGCCTTCGTGTGTTATGTCTCTGCAGTGCCAATGGAGGCCAAAAATGGGTCTCATACCTACTGGGACAGGAGCTACAGATGGTTGTGAGCTGCCATGTGGGTGCTGAGAATCCAACCTCAGTCCTCTGCAAGAGAAGCCAGTTCTCTTAACTACTGAGCCATCTCCAGCACTTATTTTTATTAGTTTTTTAAAAAGCACACAAAGCCATGGGCTTCACTATAGCATGAGATTCCATTTTTATCCTCGTTCCCAGAGGAACAAATGTAATTTGCCTATATCTAACTCTTTTTTAATCCTCTGTGTAATATTGATGTTTTTAGTTTTGTACATTAGCAATTTCCTCAAAGTCATAATGCTTTTTTTTCTTTCCATCCAAAAACATCTAGGGCTGGGGTGTAGCCCAGTGATAAAATGCTCGGCTACCATATGCTAGCCCTTCATTCAAGCCCCAGCATCACATACATAGAATAAAGGTCTGTGACCCAGCAGCTAGCATTACACAATAACCTATTACCCACTTGCCCCACCAACCCCAGTAGAATCTGTGTGACAAGTTCCACAGACTGAGGCTTTGACTCCAAAGGGAGGAGGTCTCCTGGAACCAGTTGTGGAACTCTCTAGCTGGAGAGAAATTATTGAGCAGTAGTTCTCAAGGCAGTCTGTCTGCTTCTATTTCCTTTCTATACTTACGAGATGTTCCTGATAGCCTGGGCCAAAATTTTAAACAAGAAAATTGGATAAGAAGCCATCCCCTTGAAATGGGGTCACTGGCCATGACCTCTTCTCTAAGAGATTCAGTACTTTGCTTCATAATCATTTACATAATTATAAAATAATACCTTGATAGAATATCCTCCCGACAATATATGAATTTGTAAGGCTATGCATGTGTAGATGAGGTTGGCCTTGACATTGTGGTATAGAAAGCATTGCTTAAGTATAGTTTTAAGGTGAACTTTGAGGATTTTTAAGAAGACAGAAGTTAGACATTAGTTAAGGATTACACATGAAAATTTATGAACTTGATCGGGACCTAAGAGTCATTCGTTAACTATAAGTGACTTTTTGTACTTGTTTGGTGTCATTATTGATTCTTTGAACCCATTGTTTAGTAACTAAGATGTTATCTGTTTTGGTCATAATTGATTCTTTAAACCCACTGTTTAGGAAATGTAATACCTGATTGATTTTATGCTTTCCTGTGCCAAATGATCATGATAATTGTTCTTTATAACTGCTTCAATGAACACATCTTTTAAGAATTGTAATACCTGTTCTTCTTGTATAAAAACCCATTTGAAAGCAGCAAAATACACTCAGATTCAAACTGCCTCTGTATTTGTTTCTGTTTGTCATCACTGAATCCTTACCCACCTAGTCTTTGAGAAAACCCCATCCCTGGCTGGGGTGGTCAGTGGCACCCACTAAAGATTTGCACATGTATTCACAACCATGATAGCCACTGGAATAAAGCCCATCACTGGAAACACCTAAAATAGTTATCAAGGACTGAACAGAAAAACTAAATGTGGTTTTCCCCTTGCATGAATACTCACCCATGTAATGAAGTAACCAACTATCCTTAGATGTACAACACAGGTGACCCTAAGAGACTATGGCTATGGAGAGAAGGAATCTAGTGTCAGAATTTGTAACCCTAGGTGCATGACATTTCTGGAAAAGTCAAAAGTACACAAATGGAAAGAGATGTGATTTTTTTCAGGTGACTCATGATTTTTTCATGGGACTCACATTGGGCAACTAGTAGCTGCCTCTGCCCTCTGATACAAAGCTAATTTCATTGGTTGTCTTGGGATCATCAGAATGCAATCAAAATATCACATGACAGTTGGTTAGTGTTCCATGACAACTTTTGTAAAGGAAAACATTTAATTGGGGCTGACTTACAGTTTCAGAGGTTTAGTCCATTGTTATGGTGGAGAGTGTAGTGGCACCCAGGCAGACATGGTGCTAGAAGAGGAGCTGAGAGTTCTACATCCAGATCTGCAGGTAGCAGGAAGAGAAGAGAGAGCTACAGGGCTTGAATTGAATTGAGCATTCAAAACCCCAAGGCCCACCCCCAGTGACATACTTCCTCCAACAAAGCCACACCTACTCCAACAAGTAGCTCCTAATCCCTCCCAAGTTGCTCTACTTTCTAATAACCAAGCATTCAATTAAATTACATGAGCCTACGGGGATCATTCTTATTCAAACCTCTACAGAACATTGTTGAAATGTTCACATGTAAACAGACATGGTCTGTTATTGTCTGTGAGTATACATATCCACATGGGCCCTTGAGCAGTGTGACCTGACTCCAGTATTGGTATGAAGCTATTCAGTTTGAGTCAGGAACTGCAAATCTGTTTATTGTGTGCAAACCAAGGAGGAATGCAGAAAGGAGACTCTCCTCAAGCTCCTAGATATTCAGCATGTTTTTTTGCAAGGATCTTGAAACATTGCCTATGAGTGTCTCACCCAAGCACTAAGAACTGCATCTGACTTATGCGTACAGATAAATACCCTTACCAGGACAGTGTTACTGGTGGTTTATGGACTATGGGGACTTTTAAAGTTGGACTGAATGCATTTCTGCTTTATGATATAGTTACAAGCCTATGGGGGCCAGGGAGTGGAAAGTGGTGGTTTGAAATTGGCTCCCATAGGCTCACAGGAAGTAGCACTGTTAGGAGGTATGAGGTATGGCCTAGGTATGGAGTAGGTTGACATTGTTGGAGGAAGAGTGTCACTAGAGGGGGTGGGCTTTGAGATCTCAGATGCTCACACAAGGCCAGTGGCTCACAGTCTCTTCCTGCTGCTTACAGATACATATGTAGAACTCTCAGCTCCTTCTCCAGCACCATGTCTGCCTGCGTGCTGGCATGTCCCACCGTGATGATAGCTGCTTACAGATACCTATGTAGAACTCTCAGCTCCTTCTCCAGCACCGTGTCTGCCTGCATGCTGGCATGTCTCTCACCTTGATGATAATGGACTAAACCTCTGAACTACAAGCCAGTCCCAGTTCAATGTTTTCCTTTACATGAGTTGGCGTGGCCATGGTGTCTTCACAGCAGTAGAAACCCTAAGACAGTACTGGGATGGGTAGCCACATTTCCTTTCTCCTGCCCCGCTCATTCAGGTTCTATGTGGGGATATATGCTTTCCTTTCTTTGAAGCAGCTGGAGGAATTCATCCAGGTCTCAGTCTTAATTCCCGCCAAGAATGGCTGGAGAGGGGAGTCCTATGCCCTAATTTCCAAAGCAGTGTGATATGATGTTAAGCTGCCCAATGCTCACATGCCAGCTTTTTTAAACATGTGCAAAGGTCCCAAAGTGTGTATTAACCTCACTAGTTTAAGAAATGGAGGAAGTGAAGGCTGTCTCTCATTTCTGCTGCTTTTTGAAGGAAAAGAGTAACATGTGAAAAAAGAAGAGCACACAATTAGAAAGTGGTAACTATTGGGCCAGTGAGGGGCTCAACCAGTAAAGGTGCTGGTTGCCTAACCTGATCCCTTGAGTACCTGGAAGACACACAGTGGGAGGTGAGACCCTGATCCTCTAATCACCACATGCACACATGCGCACAATGGCACACACACTGCAGTGGTTTGGATCACCACACGCCCATGTGCACACACACTGCCATGGTTTGGAAGAGAAATGTCCCCCACAGGCTCCTGTATTCGAACACTTGGTCCCAGTCAGTGTGTTGTTTGGGAGGCTATGGATCTTTTAGGAGGTTCATCCTTGCTGAGAAGTAAGTCACTGAGGGTGGGCTTTTGGGCTTACAGCCTCCTGCTCTCTCATTTCACTTCAATGTTCAGCAGAGATGTGATCTCTGAGCCTTCTGCCCCTGCCACCGTGCCAAGGCTTCTCCTCCTCTGCCACAATGGACTCTATCTCTCTGGAACTGTAAGCTAAAGTAAACCCTTCCTTAAGTTGCTCTTCGTCATGGCATTTTTGTCACAGCAACAGAAAGTGACTAATACACACAACTAAGTGGATGAAAAAGCTGACATTTTCCTCTAGGGGCTGGAGTTGTCATTTTACACCACATCCCCACCCTACATCTGGAACTAAAACCCCAAGCAGCTAGGTACACCTGTGAGGGATTTTTCTTAATTAAATCATGTCAAGTGGGAAGACTCACCTTTAGCATGGATCTTTTGAGGTGGGAAGATCCATCTTTAATTTGGGCCACACCTTCTGCTGGCAGCCTAGAGAAAGGACATGGAAGAAGGAGGCTTTTGCTCTTGGCCTGCTTGCTCTTTCTGGCAAGCGTCCATTCCTTCGATGGCATTAGAGCCTACTTCTTCATGATTCTGGTTTTTCCTGAAGATCAGCCAAGACATCCGGCCTCGTGTAGTGAACAACTACTAGGCTTTGCGCTGGTAAGACAGCTACTGTTGGACAACTAGGATAGCTTCTAAGCCATTCTAGTAAAACAAACACACACACACACACACACACACACACACACACACACCACATTCATTCTATCATTCTATCAGTTCTGTTTCTCTAGAGAACTCTGATGAATACAAGGGCCAGGAAGAGTGATGAGAGCATGTCAGCAGAACCCTGCCTGTTAGGCCCAAAGAAAAACGAGACAATCAGACAGAAGGGAAGGGGGCAGGCTGCAGACACCTGGTATGCATTGAGAAAAGCAGCAGCCCATAGGCTCTCTGGAGATGGGAGCGGCTTCTCTTTCTACAGCCTCAAGGACAGCAGGTGAAACTGCCAATAGCAGTGGGCAGGGGCAAGGTCTGGAAGAGTTTTTTGGACAAGGCACCTTCCACAGCTTGAAGCTGAAGGGGAAGGACCAAGCCTGAGGGTTGATTGGTAGGCTCTGCAGAGATGTGAGGTGACTCTACCACCCAATGGGTCTAGAAGGTACAGCTGCTGCTCCCACCCTGCAAGTACAGCTTTTGAGCTAGGAGGCCCTTTGCCAGTTCAGGAAGGCTGATGAGAAGGCTGAGGCCAGGCTTGGCAGCACAATGTCTGACCATGCAGCAATGTGGAGAGCAGAGCAACGGAAGCCCCAACTGTAATGAATTTGGCAGTGGTTCAAGGAACACAGGGGAAAGGACTGCCTCCTTGAATGAAAAAGAACACGATTTGTGATGGACCTTCCAAGACCTTGGGAGAAGGGTATCAGGCTGAGCCACTCTGGGGATCAGGTGTGCGGAGCTGGCTTGTTCCCCAACTTACTGTGGTAGAAATAGTTACTTGTTCGGCAAAGTATGTTAGGAAAATGACCAGTATGGCAGAAAGGAGGGAAAGAGAAAAATCAGATCAACCCAGTCAGCCACATGAGAGAAAATGCCATTTTAATCAGGACTACCTGGAAGGCCTTAATTTCACACACACTATTAACACTGATGCCTGTCAAAAGCAAGGAAGAGGTCGGTGATCAGTAATTTAGGTCTGAAGTGATATTACGAAGGCTGTGCTAAAACTTCATTTTAAAATAACCCAATGTTACGTTCTGGGGTGTCGGTCGACCAGGAAAGGCTGAGCCTCGTTCCAGTCCACAGCCCCATGCCTGGCCTCAGCTTGAAGCCATCAGGGGTTATCTGTGGCCCTGGAGCCCCCTCTCCACTGGTCAGAATTGGCACATATTTTAAATTTTATTTAACTTTCACATTTACACGTTTAGTAAGACTTTCGGAGAAGAGGGCTGTGGCCTTTAGGAAAAGCTAGCACAATTTCTCCCAACCCTGGGCACATGTGTGTGCCAGAGACTTCCTCAGGTAGACCGTCCAGTCATCTTTAGCAGCACTTGGCTGCTGGTTGGCAGCTGACATGGCTGATGTGGTTTTCTTCTTGCTGGGGTTGGCCTCAAAGCCTGGATGGCATGTTGCCAGACTGGCCTCACCCAAGATTTTATTGCTGTTGAATCTGATTATCCAACCTGTGGCCTTTCAGTCCGGAATGGTGGCACTGTTAGAATCGGGGCTGGAGAAGCCTGTCTGTTGACATGA
>LOEQ01002649.1:77105-91255 GCA_001685075.1 Bramus lutescens | reverse complement strand
TGTCAGGCTTGTGATGGTGCTGACGGTGACAAGGACAACCCTGTATCTGTGGCCAAACTACACTCACAGCATGCTTACCTGAAAACCAGAAACTGTTGTCCCCAATTTGCCTATCTTAATTCATGGACTCTCACAAAGCCCCATAAAGAAGTGCTTAGAGCCCAGAGGAACAGTCTACACCCAGGGTGATATCTGACCAAAGTTTATGAAGACTGAGTTACCCAAGGGAAAGTTACACAATGAAAAACAAAGGGCTGACAAACCCAGGCTCCACCTGACACTGAGGGGCAGCTCTTGAATTCAGGCCCCTTCAGTGTGGCTCTGTGAAGCCACTTTGGTGTGGGAAGTCCTTCTGTATATGTGTTGCTTTTATTGGTTTATAAATAAATAATCTGCCTTGACAGGGTAGAGTAGAGCTGGGGTGGGGGAGGGGACTAAACTGAATGCTGGGAGAAAGAATATGGAGTCAGGAGATGCCACGTAGCTGCCAGAGGGAAAGACGTGAGCAGCCAGCTGGAACCTTGCTGGTAGGCCACGAGCCTCATGGTAAAATTTAAAATACTAGAAATGGGTTAACCAAAGTTATAAAAGCTAGCCAGCAATATGCTTAAGCTATAGGCCAAATAGTATTGCAAATAATATAGTTTCAGAGTGATTATTTTGGGTCTAAGCAGCCGGGAACGAATGAGCAGCCTCCTACAACACCACTTCATGGCTAAAATGGGAGAACTTTCTCAGTCATAAGCTGCTCACTCTACCACCACCACAGGCTCATCTCCTGCACTGCCTGTGATGGGACCTGCTCACGCAATGACCCCAGTGGGAAGTACATGCAGAAGTGGGCATGGTGCCTTGGGAAAGTAAAACAGCCATTTCTTTATAATGGAGAAACAACCCTGTTTAGTAAGGAGCCCATAAAACCTAACAAAATCCAAACACAAAGTACTGTCCACTTCTAGCAATAAGCGGATGCAACTCTAATGACCTTTGTGACAAGGTAGGGAAAAGGTATTCTGAAATCCTCGGGAGGGCTGCTGAGCCATAGTGAGCAGGACACGCTAAGGATATTGTTGGCCACTGCATGCCAAGATGAAACAGTTGGCCCTGCGGTCCTTTGAGCCGAATGCATCCACGCCACAAGTACAAACTGAGCCTGGGGCTTTGCTGCCAAAGTTTTGGCCCGCCCTTGTCCCCTCTGAAGAAGCTGCCCTTACCGCTTCTGAATTCCTGTTTTGCTGAAGGAGGAGAGACGCGGAAGACCATTCTTCTCATGGTCATGGACCACATTTTCAGGGATCTCTTCAATGGAAGAAAATGCTCCTGGGGTAAACAAGAGGAGAAGGTGAGCACCAACTGGCTCATTGTGGGTTTTAGGGGTGCCTGTCCATGTCATTTCAGGCCCCATAACCTCCCCAGCACACATGAGAAGCCACCCCCTCCAGTGTCCATGTGTGCACCTTTGGATTCCAGCTGTTCCTGCTGGAGGGACTAACAGAAAAAGAAGAAGCTTTTTCTTTAATCCATCAGCTAACTGGAAGAAAGATGGTGTGGGGGGAATGGGGGAAAAAAAAAGCTTGTTCTCCTCTGAGATGGCAGGAGATGCTGGAGGGGCGGGGCCTGGAGAATAGCATTCACAGTCCTGGTCTCCATGGCAGGCTGTGCTGGTGTAGTGCAACACTATTAGACCAATGGTGTTTCTCACAGAATGCCATGGCAGCCCACACGACAAAAGACAAAGATACTTGATGAAAAGCCCTGGCTAGAGTTTGGGGACTGGGTCAAGGAGGACATACTGTGAGAAGCAGGGGGACCAGGTTTTTGTAGGGGAGCTGGGCGCTGGGCAGACTTTTCTCTTCCCAATATAGACAAATGGAAACAAAAGGTGCTGGGACCCCGAGGGCTTAGCCAGCATCTGTGAGCTGTAACATTTAGCCTTGTGCTGACTCTGTGCTGCCAAGCTTTGCGTCCCCACAAGGAGGAAGCTCTCCTGGGTCACCTGTGCAAGGGGCACAGCCTTGACTCATTCATTCCTCTCCCAACTACTTATGCCCTAGTATAGAGCACTGAGATATGCCCCGGTCCAAACAGTCAGACAAAAACCAGCCTTCCTGTGAACTTGTGTAGTACTTTCCCCACACTACCAAAAGGAGCCATCTCCCTTATCCCGGGCAGGACGGATGCCTAGCGTACCAAGGCACATTCTGGCCTCTAGGCTCCCTTAGCATCACAAATGCCTGTTACACAGTTCAGAGCCCAGGCTGGCATCCTGGTTCTTCTCACCTTTGCCCCTGCCCTGAACTTCTCCACCTCACGGGTTTCCCTCCCGCAGCTACTCATTCTCCTTAGAGTCCTGCTATTTCGGCTATGCTCTGTCTCCCTCTTTGCCCCCATNCTCTCTCATGGCCAGGTCCAGTCTGCTGGCCATGTTTAGCCTTCTACTTTTTGTGCTCTGGACCCTTCCAGATACTGCTGGCTGTTCTCTCTCATATCTACAATAAAACCTTACCTGTAGCCTTAGCATGGAGCAGTTACATCATCAGTTTATACAAGTGGATGGTGGAGGACCCAGAGCTTTGGATCCGTGTCTGAGCCCACTGGGCATCAGCTGAGGATGGCCACTAGGAATTTCCAGCTTTATATGACCTGGAAAGCCCACGGTTATGCTTTTTGATTTTGTTTATTTTTTCTTTTTTAGGAAATAAGATTATATAAATACATGTTGTTTTAAAAATAAATAAGCTGACTTTCTCTACTAAACAAAGTAATGAGTTGGATAATAAAAGCCTTCTTCAGATAAGTTCCATTTTTATTCTCACTAATCATTTTATGGGTGTTGACGTCAAGGAAAGGGTTCTTTGTTTTCAATTTAAATAATCTGTAACTGATACATAAAACCACAGCACATGATTCTGACAAACACAGCAAATTTGTTGTGAGTTTTGTTGTCAATTTGATTTGTAGCCTTGATCTCCCATTCAAAAATCCAGCACACTGGTCTATTACTTCAGGGGCACATTAACTTCAACTGTGTAGAAGATGAGACCTTGCCCTTTTTGCCCTCCAACTGATCTGGACAAAGGGTAAATGGCAGCAAATGCTGGCTAGTGTTGCCAGGAGTAGGCTTGGGATCTATGGGTGTGATGCCGAACCACAAGAATCACTCCCCAGGTACCTGGGGTACAATTTCTGACCAGAAGTCCCAATGCTGTTTGTTGGAATTCAGCCAGTTGGAGCTGAATTTGAACAGACAGCTGATAATTATTTTAGGTCGGTTTAGATGAATTGGGATTTAATAAACATGTGTCTAAACAGAGCAGTGAATCATCCAAACCATAGTGGCTGAACTCATTTTTCTATGATTTAATTTGTTCCCCAGTGAACATCAGATTTTTCTGAAGCAAGCTAACTTAATACTTTATGTTTACAGAAGAAAACTAGGAGCAGTTTCTGTCTACCCAGCCAGCTTGATCTGTGAGTGAAGCTGCCTGAGGCTCAGGAGGCCGGAGTCTCCTCCCAGGCTCTGGCTGTGGGCCCTTTGACTACAGAATACCTCAGAGAGTGTGGTGGCCTCGAAGTACTCAAGACGCGTGCCACGAAAAGAAGGGCTAATTGGAGGTGGTTAAACTTCATAAACTATAGCTGCAAAAACCCAGGAAATCCTGCCCATGGCTCTGTGATCCAAACATCCCAGTTAGAGCCACCAGAGGCTGGCTGGGAGTGTAGCTCAGCAGCAGAAGGCTTGCTTGCCTAGCACACACATAGCCCTGGGTCCCATGCCTAGCATTGTAAAACAAAATAAAGTTAACCCCACCAGCTTTTAAAGGGAACCTTTGGGAAGACTGTGGGTCTTTTCAGAACAAACCATAGCCTCCGTTGATGCCACCTTCCCCCACCCTCAGATGCCACACGCACCGTTTAGGACGATCAGCACTTTCTTCCACTGGGTGTTGCCCACTTTGGGCGTCTGACAGAAAAGAATCCTGTGCTTGTCACACACAAATATTCGATCAAGGACAAACTTTGAGACCTCAGTGTGTGAGAGGTTCCTCAGAGCCTCTTCCCGGCAGGCATTTCTGATGAGCTCCAGGCGTTCCAGATAAACCTGGGGCTGGTCAGGATGGCCATCTGAGAGCAGCTTCCCTGTTGGCTGCCAGAGAGAGGGACAGAGGAGGCACAAGATTGTGGGTATGAAGCAGGAGAGAACCTCGGAAGTCCCCTTCTCTTGCTTTCCTTCTATTTCTAGAGTGATGACTACCATCTCCTGCCACTTCACAGGCCCTTCCCAGCCCCTTCGCCACAGCGTTGCTGAGCTCTAAAGATGCACGGGGACAGATTGCCAGGAAGACAGATGTCCACTTGGTCCCTGTGACTTCCCTAGAAGGCTGTCTTGATAAATCGAGAAGATGAGAAAGCTGGAGTTCCAAGAGAAGAGGCCGTGTATGGGGCTCTCTCCCTCAGAGGAGTAGTCCTGGGCTCAGGCTTACCCTCATCTTCCACAGCCCTGAAGGTTAGCAGGACCATTCCCTCCACAGCAACTAAGCCTTCCTGGGTGTGTGACAGCTACAAGGTCTTATGGGGATACCCAAGAAAGTCTTAGCTGAGTGCATGCGCATGTGTGCACATGTGTACATGAGCACAGTCCCTGTGTGTGGGGGGGAGGAGGGGTGTGGACTGGAAGAGCAGAGGGGCATGGATGGGAGAGAAGGAGCTGTACCAGTAACACATGGACCAGTGTTCAGGAACCATTACCGATCATGACTGATCAGTACACTACACATGTGTGAGTGTGTATGTGGTATTTGGGGGTCTGCCCCTGTAGGAGGAGACTGCTCGTTTGTTTCCTGGCTGCCTGGACGTGAATAATCACATAGAAACTATATTAATTACAATACTGTTTGGACAATAGCTTAGGCTTCTTACTAACTAACTAACTCTTATATCTTAAATTAACATATTTTTGTTAATCTGTGTATCACCACGAGGTTGTAGCCTACTGATAAAGTTCTGGCTGGCATCTAGCACCTCTATCACTCCACCTACTTTCTCTCTACATCTCTGTTCAGATTTCCTGCCTGGCTTTACTCTAAGCCACCGGCCAGAACAGCTTCTTTAATAACCAATGGTAATAAAACATATTCATATCATACAGAGGGCAATCCCACATCACTTCCCCTTTTTTTCTAAATAAAAGAAGGTATGTGTCCTCTAAGCAGTATCTTGAAATAGTAAGGGACCACGAAAGGGTAAACTCTTTTCCCAGATGTATCTTCTCAATGGGGCCCATGCCTTGAACTGCTTTGCAAATAGCTCACCTGCCCTTGTGGTGTTCTCAAAACACACATAGAAATATTTTCTATTAAATATGCCCTTGGGTTCTCTCAGAAGAGCTTTGCAGACCTGACCTTTACTACATGAAGGTCTTGCTGACAAGAAGCCACAATGGGCACCTGCTCTGATTGGAATGTCTCTATTCTTAATGAGTTCTAATTAGCCTCGTTTACACTGTGAACCAGGCAGCAACCTGCCCTTTTCCCTAGGCTAGTCCTGGGCTGACAAACATCTTTAGCAGTAGACACTTCATCCCTTCAGTCCTAATTGTGACCCTCCAGACCCAGCATGAGGATTGGCAAAGAGAGTGACTGTCCTGAGTATATATCCCTGTCCCTGCACAGGGAACAAAGAGAATTATGTGTGAAAGTGGTCCTGCAGAGGAATACATGCAGTCAGTACCCAGGCACCAAGGACTCCATGAAAGCTGACTGCCTGGGTTGAGTCTATTATCTGCCGTGCCATCTGGGGGCCTGTCCCTTGTCATGGGTTCAGTTGCTCGTTCATACAGTTTGGAGGCTGGTCCCATGTTTCCACTCACCCCCAAATTCCACTCTGGGACAGAAACCTTTTCATATCCTCAGTTTCTTCCTGACCCTACTCAACATAGTCCTTCTCCCAGTGAAGGCAAGACTTCATCTGTCAGGAAGGTGTTCAGCACAAGCAATACTTTCAGAGGTCTCGTGGTGATGGATGCAGCATAGAGGACCACTAGCCTCATCGAAGCCAAGCTAATGAATGGAAACACAGAGAGAAAGCCAAGGGACTCCAGCTTGAATAACCTTTGCTATCCCTTATCCAAATGCTCAGAAACAGAAGTGCATTGGATTTGAAACTTCTTTTGGATTCTGGAATATTTCCATCCACAAAAAAAGATATTGCAGGGATTCTGGTCCAAACCTGAAATTCGTTTGTGTTTTATATACACCTGAAAATAATTTTATACAATTTGGGGAAATGAGTCCAGGGCCTTCTACATGTTAGGTAGGAGAGTAGCATTAAGCAATAACCTTAGCAACAGAGAATATTTTAAATGATTTGATGCATAAAACAAAGCTCCATGGTATGGAAATTTTCACTGTGACACTACTTTGGTGCTCAATTTCAGATTGTGTAGTTTTCATATATTTGATTTTTAGATTAGGAATTCTCACCCTGCACTATAAATCTGGCTGTAATGGCATAGTAGGAACCTGTGAGAGACGCTGGGGGAGCTGCTGCCATGTGACAGGGCCACTGTGCAGTGTACCCTAAGGAAAGCAGTGTCTTGGTCAGAGGGACAGGCCTTGTGCTCACCTTCGTATCTTCAGGAAAATGTTTCTCTCCTCTGAGCTTCCCTGCTTCCGGCATGGTTGTCAGGGAAACAAACTCCTGTTTGGCACTATATCCTGGAAGACAAATGATTCAGATATATTCTTACAGAGCACCAAACACAGAAATTGGTGGGCTAGAATGGCACCTCCATGTCCGACTGGCTTTTGGCAAAGGCAACCCAACTGGGGGTCAGTCTGTTTAAGAAAGGGACATGGAGCAAGTGAACCTCATCCAATAGAATGAGCCATTACCTAATCCTCACACCTTTTCCAGAAAAGAACTAGGAGACTTAACTGTAAAATACAAAACCACGAAACTTAAAAGAACAAACAGGACAAAAATCCTTAGAACACTTAACTTCATCAAAGCGAAAAACCTGTACTCTATAAAAGCCCAATTGAAGAGGAGGAAAAGACAAGCTGCAGGCAGGGAGAAAGCTTTTATAAGCCTCACATTCAGAAGACACAAGGAAATCAACAGGTCCAGCACTTAAGAAACTATAAACAAGCTGATCTGCAAAGGAGCAAGCTGTGCAGAAATACCTCACCAAAGATGCTCCCCATCACTGACCACAGAAATCAGAATCACAGGAAGAGAGGACCACAGACCCATCAGAATATGTGAGAAAGAACAGTGACCACATCAAAGGTTGGAATGCAGAGAAACCTGGTCGTGGAGACAATGCTGCAGAGATGAAATATAGAATAGCTACTCTGGAAAAGGGTCTGGTAATTTTCTTGAAAAAAAAAACAATATGGTAACAAGACCCAGCATTTATTATAAGGAAGTAAACATTTATGTTCAAACAAAAACCCATAGACAAATGTTTGCAGCTTCATTTGTTATATCCTCAAACTGGAAGTGGTCCACCTGCCCTTCAACAGGTAGGTGGCTAACTAATGCACAGGGATACAGCCACACAGCGGAATACAATTCACTGATAACACCACAAACACGCGGATGAACACTCTGGGGAGTCATGTGCGTGTTGAAAAGTCAGAAGGTCACAAGCTACAGGCCGATGTTGAAATGACACAAGTGTACAGAGGCTCGGGAGCTGAGGCTAAGGAAGGGGGACGTGGGTGTGAGTAGAAGGGACAACACACCAAAGGGTGACATGATGAGCCCTCACGGTGACAGAGGTGTTCTGCACCTAGGCTGTATCTATACCGGTATCCTGACTGCTGTGTAGCTCTGTAAACAGTTACCTTGTGAAGACAGGTGGTAAATTGAACACAGAATCTCTCTATCCTATGCTATTTCTTTTTCTTTAAAAAAAAAAAACTATGTATGTTATTCTGCCTGAATGTATGTCTGTGTATCATGTGTGTTCCTGGTACCTAAGGCGGCCAAAGGGTGGGGGGCACTGATACCCTGGAACTGGAGTTACAGATGGCTGTAGGTTGCCATGTAAATGCTAGGAATCAAACCTGGGTCCAAGAGCAGCCATTGCTCTTAACCCACTGAGTCAGCTCCCCAGTCCCTCAGTGGTATTTCTTACAATTGTATGCCACTCCTTGGTGACCACCAGACCACGCCCTCACCCAAATTAACTTACAAACAGAAAAGCAAAAACGAAACTCCAGTAGTCAGGCCAGAGTTTCCATGTTCCTGTCAGCAGTCACGTGACTGTAAGTCAGACTAGAGTTTACAAGCCACTCAGCAAAGAAAACTTGAAATAAACAGATTTTGTAGAAATCTTTCAAGTAGAATCTGGACATAATCTATCACTTTCTGAAAACAAACATGCTTTCAATGTCTCACAGAAACATAAATATACAATAAAAGCACAAAAAATATATAAAAGTATTACTTCCCTTAATAAAAATGTTCCCCGTCTTGGTTCAGTGATGCCTACATGTTGCCTGCTTTGCTATAGCCCCAGGTTACCCCAGTCGAGCTATTCTTTTAAATTTATTTTATTACTTTTATCTTTATTTGATTTTACTTTGCATGTATGGATTTTTTTGCCTACCTATGTATCTGTACCACATATGTGCCTGGTACCCAAGGACACCAGAAGAATTGGTGTTACAGACAGGTGTGAGCTGTCATGTGGGTGTTGGGAATTGAACCTGGATCCTCTGGAAGAGCAGCCAGTGCTCTTCATTGCAGAGCCGCGGTGACCTCACCCAGTCAGGCTGCTGAACAGCTGCCTCCTGGCAGCACACAGCATCTGCCCACGCTGCTTTGGTGCTCCTCTGCACAATAAGAAAGAAGGCACCATACTGTGTCCTAATACAGCCCTGCTCCCACACCTCAGCTACTGGGCTCTACTACAGTCCCTGCTTCATGAACCCCACAGGCATTTTCCTCTTTGTCTACATTTGTGTAAATGTGCAAACCTGGCTGGAAGCTACGCACACAAGCTGTTCTGAGCCTGCTGAGAGATATTAGCGGCCAAAGTCATGTAGCCACCCGCCCGAGTGCTCCTAGCTGCACTGCAGGGGCGCTGACACCTACACTGACTGGTCCAACCCCCACAGATTCAACCTGTCACCTCTGAGTGCTGACATGCTAAATGGATTTGTGAAACCTGTGTTTTCTTTTGCTCTGGGTAGAGAGAAATGTGCTCTGAATGCTGAATAACTGACTTGTCCCTGGCTTCTGGAAAACAACCTATTTCCCATGCTCAGAGCACACAGAAGGCCATGGCCACTGAGGAACCTCTCACCTTCCAGCCCCAGCTCACCTGCCAGTCACTACCCTGGTGTGAACATTTTCATGATTTGAGGCCCCTGGATTCTCTCCCCAGCTAACCCAACCTAACCTGACTACAGACAGAGAAAGCAGAATGGCCTAGTTTTTGCTTTCTGTCCTTCTGCTGGAGGGGCATTCTCTTCAGAAGCTGCCAGCACTGCTGCTGGGACCAGAGGTCAGTCCCTCTCTCTATTCTGCCCCTCAGAAGCAAGTCTCCAGCTTCAGGGTGAAGGGTTGTGATCCCCGAGGCATGTTTGTGCATCTTCATGTCTAAGATTATGTTTGCTATCAGTCATAATGATGGCTGTTTCTGGATTTGAACAAGATGTCTACAACTGTGAATAGAGTACCACTTTGCTTTGCCTTTCTAAAAGTGGTCACAACTAGCTGTTTTCTGTGTTCTGTAATGATGCTGCCTCCTGCCTCTTAGCTAAGCCACAAACCCAAGTTATGGGTAGCAGGCAGACATAATCCAAAGTCATGGGGTCTACACTTCAGCCACTTAAAAGCAACCTGAGGGGTTGCAATCAGGCCTAAGACTGAAAGAGCGAGTCCAACAGATATAAGAAAACTGTGTGAAAACATCCCAGACCAACTCCAGGATTGCTTATTATTTCAAATCTTGACAAATCATGCCACTAAATACTTATCACTGGGTTTGATTTATTTTCCTTGAAACAATCTGGTTATTAACACCTGATTCTTGTTCAGGAGAAATGATATTTGCTAAGGATAGATCATTGCACAAATATCAATATGGCTTCTCTGCTGACAGAAACCACGGTAGCAACAAAAGCAGCAAGCATGGATACGTAGCAGGTCAGAAGAGGCAGGGCAGATGGGTTCTTGGCTCAGTTCAGGTGGCCAGGGAAATCATGATGGACAGGTAGGCATGAAGAAAACACATACACAATGTGGCCAGGATTCCACACCAGGGATCCAGCTCCAAGGGAAGAGAGCCAGTGGGAAAGAATAACTCAAGGGCAGCTAGCCATGTTACTGTGTTCCCTGAACACCAGAACCAAGAACCATCCAATAAGCATAGGAATTTCACTCTGGGGACCACTGGGCTGTAAGTTACCTCCTCGCAATGACACTCATGTGGGGCCCTTGGTTCAAAAGCATAGCCAGGAGTTCACAGACACCTCTGAGAGTTCCTAGAGACTGAGAGGTCTCCTCTATAGGGGGTCACAGAGGGATCCAGGGTGGAAGACAAGAGATGTCTTGCAGCACCCCCAGCCCAGGGTCCTCTTTGATGCCTTGGGTGGGCACTGTATACTTAACTTCCAGACTCTTCATCCAGGCCGAATCACTCAGACTGGCAAGATATTGCATGCATAAGTTTATTCAGAATTAAGACTGAAGAAGGAACCCGATGAACAACGATATTTGTGATCTGACCAGATACTTTGAAGACAACAACATACCCTCTGAGCCATGACAGGGAACTTGTATTTAAAGTTCCATGATAGCCAAGGATCCTTGTGATATCTTAGTTTACAACATACTGTGGCATGAGGGCATTTTACCCTGAACTTCATGCTGGGGTAAGCAGAGGTTAACTGTGCCCTGCCTCTGAAGGCACTCAAGAGTAGGCTATATGACAACTCCAACGTCACAGTGTAGAGGAGTTGCCTATCATTAGTCTTAGGGCAGAGCTGTTTAATGAGCTAGAATTTTTGTCCCAGTTAAAATCTTGAAGGTAAGGCCAGCAAGGTGGTGTCTTAGTTAGGGTTCCTGTTTCTGTGAAGAGACACCATGACTACAGCAACTCTTAAGAAGGAAAACATTTAATTTATTCCACATTAATATTGTGGAATATTAATTTAAGATGTGTTGCATTCATTTATGCTGTGGAACATTTGTTTAATGAATCAAGGATATGCTGAATTCTTTTATTTTGCATTTGTTCAACTCTGTGAAACTATGATACTTTGTCTAAACATTTGATTGGTTGAATAAAGAGCTGAATGGCCAATAGCAGGGCAGGAGAAAGGATAGGCAGGGCTGGCAGGCAGAGAGAATAAATAGGAGGAGAAATCTGAGAGAAAAAAAAACATCAAGGAGAGAGAAAAGGAGGAGAGGAGGACTCTAGGGACCAGCCACTCAGCTACAGAGCAAGCCACAGAACTGAGTAAGAAGTAAAGAAAGGTATACAGAAATAGAGAAAGGAAAAAGCCCAGGGGCATAAGATAGATGGGATGATTTATATTAAGAAAAGCTGGCTAGAAACAAGCCAAGGCTGGGCATTTATAAGAAAGAATAAGATTCCGGTGTGATTTATTTGGGAGCTGGGTGGTAGGCTCCTTAAAGAGCAAAAGACTAAAACAACCAACAACATTACCATTCAGAGGTTTAGTCCATTATCATCATGGTGGGACACGGCAGGCAGACATGGTGCTGGAGTAGCTGAGAGGCCTACATCTTGCAAGAAGTCGACTGTGAAACTGAGCAAAGCCCACCTCCACAGTGACACGCTTCCTCCAACAAGGCCTACCGACTCCAACAAAGCCACACCTCCCAGAAGTGCCACTTCCTTTGGGGGCTGTTTCCTTTCAAACCACCACAGGTGGTTAATGGTGGGTAATGGTGCCAGCTGCCAGGCTTGATGACTGAGCTCAATCCCTGGGATTTATACAATGGAAAAAGAGAACCACCCTACAAGTTGTCCTCTGACCTCTACTAAGGAAAGCTCATAAGTTTCCTTCTTGGCTTTTTACTTTCAGTGTCTCTTAAATTTTTGCATTTCAGGTCTCTGCCCTTCTGAGAGCAGTGAGCATAAACACTGCTACCTCCCAGGACAGTGAAACTGCCTTTACCAGAGAGCCCACTGGGAAGGTGTTCTTTAAAAGCGCCTATCAGAGAACATTAAAATGCAAGAGTGTGTTTTTTAATTTTTATTTTTGCTTTGCTTTGCTTTATTTATTTTTGTTTTTCTTTTGAGATGGGGCCTCACGTGTGCGCTACCTGGTCTCTAACTCACAGGCTAAGTCCCCAGCAAGAGCTTCCCGAGTGGCGAGAATGGAAGGTGTGCGTCATTAACTATGATTGGCAGACGTCTCGCTGATACAGTACACACTGTCCTGGTCTTTAAAGCAAACTAAACCACAGACAATTGAATTGTGTGAGTCTCCCTGCCCGTGCCTGTGCCTTCCTTACTAAGAGACAATATCTAGGGATCAGAAATCACATGTTCTTCTTTGTGTTTTAGCTGTTCCACATTTGGGATTGGTTCCCATCTCAGAAATCTGACTTTTATCTGTGCCATCAGAGAAGGTCACAGAACACGGTAGCTGACTATGAAATGCCTCCAGGATGAAAACAATTCTCTGCCTTCATGAGAGATCACCATACTGACTGTGCTGTCATCGCTAAAAATCTCCAAACCGTGACACTGAGATCGCTGCTCAGACTCCCACCTTACTCTAAGATTTGAAGCTCACTCTTCTGATGGAGCCCCTGCTCCCAAGCACCATGTGATGGTTCTGGATGCCCAATACAGCAAGCGTAACACTCCTGCCCTGGGCTGTGCAAACCCTGCCAGCTTTCTCCCAGGGATTTTAGGAAGACAATGATGGGACTTGGGATGACAGGCAGGTGGTGCCCGATGTTAAGGGCCTGTAATTATCCCTGAGTGTAAACCATATGGGCTAATTTTGGGGTTTCCTTCTTCTCCCATATCCCCCATATCTACTTCCAGTTTTGTCTCTCCGCTGGTAAAGTGGGACAGAGAGGATGGAGAATTATGGGATGTTAGATGCCCTTAAAATAGCTAGGCCCATAACCAGGGTTCTTGGTTATATAAAAGGAGCCTATAGCCAAGTGGTCAAACTACTGTTTGACACAGTGATACAGGTTAGTTCAGGTCAGCACAGCCACCAGATGGAAGAGGTGAACTCTGCTGGTGGAGACGTACCTCTAATGAGCTGTGTGCTGCAGAAGGCAGCACACAACTGTGCTCAGCTCCCGGGAACTGCTTCTCTGGCCAATCTATAGCACTAATGAGCTGTCCCCACATGAACCATGTCCCTCCTCTCCTGGGCTCCTCCACTTGGCCCAGAAAAAGTGGCACAGAACCGAAGTGCGACATCTCACAACTCCTTGCACATGGCAGCTCACCTTTTACTAACCAGACCCTCAGCTGGTACCATCAGAGCAGGGAGCACATCCATGTTGTAAGCGGACACTGAAGCTTAGGTTAACGAATAGCAAGAACACGAAGCAGCTTGCCTGAGAGCAAACCTAGCCCAGTGTCATCTTCCTGCAACTAGTAAAGGGCGATGGAATCCTACAGTGCAGCCTCACAACACACATTTAAACAACCCTCCTGCCGGGATGCCGAGGACGACCATCGACTGCATATCTCCAGTGTGAAACAGCTACCACTCTGGCTGAGCAAACACAGCTGGGTTTCTCAGGATGCCAGGCAGAGCCTGTGACATTCCTCGCTGCCAGGAGCTCAGAGGTGCGGCAGGAAGGAAGCATCTCTATCCCAAAAGTGACACAATGGCTTCAGCCACCAAGAAAGAACCTCTTCAGGAGGGCCTCAGTATGGCCACCTCCCCTCCCCTCCTCTCTCTGGTTTCTGTTATAAGAAGACGTTGGAAGCCCACGTGTAGCCTTTGGTCAGGACAGCAGTCCTTTATGCTTGGTGACTAAGCACAGTGCTGCAGGAGAACTCCATTCGCCATAACCCATTCTGCCATGAAGCATACCTACCATCCGGGTCTTTAAAAGTCAACGTGATGAACTTGCTGGCCACCATGAACATGAAAATCACCCAAAAACATGCAGCCAGCAGCAGCCAC
>LOEQ01002649.1:63567-77092 GCA_001685075.1 Bramus lutescens | reverse complement strand
ATGTTGTCAAACGGGAGCCATTCAATGATCCTTCCTGGAAGACACAGTACACAAGTGAGATGCTTTGTCACTTGAAGCAAAAAAAAGTCACACTGGTGATTTCAATTAACAGAACCAAAATCATTAAGAACACTTCTACTTTGCAACAGTGAGTATTCTGACTTGACATTTAATTTAACATTTCATATTTAATGAATATTACTGAAGGGCCCATCTTATAATTAAGTCAACTTTCAACACCCAGTGGAGGGGAATGACAATGAGCAAATATCATTCTGGAATCCAGGAGATTGTGCTACTGTGGATCTGCCTCCTGATTCCTGTCTCCCAGGTCAATGTCACAAGAAGCTCTTGGGAGGGCCTGGAAGGAGGAGAGGCCCAGCAGAAGGACTGCCAGGGATCGCCAAGGATCAGACTAGATCTTTGTTGGGCAATTCCTGGAGTACGGACACCATGCTGAGGCAATCACAAGATGCTGTGTTTAAAAATGCTGACTGGTGGACAAGGTATATCCACAGCGTGAGACTCTGAGAAAAAAAATAAAAAACCAATCATCTGTCCTTCCATAACCTCAGGTCATTTGCCTTCAAGGACATGCATAGAACTTGGGGGACGGTGCTCTTCATGTTATCACTGAGAGTGATGTAGGGCACATCTCTCGGTCCTCAGCCTATCACAGAAGTTACTCTGCCGCAAGGACGCACATGGAACCAGGAAACCACCATCAATCCTCAGCAGGAGGGACAAACAAGTATGTTCCAGTCAAGTGGCACTTCTTGAAGCAGGATTAGACCATGTAAAGAGATCAAACTGGGCTGCTTTGCATCAGCTGACAGAGGTCAGCCATCAATATAGACAAGAGAAATGGTCTCCAGTCTGCTGCTGCTAACAGTGGGTGATTTCAGAAGTTACTTCCTAGCCCTGCCTGGTCACAGCTCAGCCAAGACCCAGAAAATAATAACCCTCCTTATTCCCCAAATGCTGTATTCTGGAGCATCACGGGAACCGGGCATCTGAGACCCATTTCCTTCCACAGCACCTAGTGAGTGGATCTCTGACATCCCTGCTTGCATATGGTTTGCCAGGGAGCTTGCCACCTCCCACGCTGCATGTGCCTTCCCAGGGTGTCTTATAGTACTCTCAGGACACACATGTGCAGTCCAGTGTGTTTTCACTGGGGTATCCAAGTATGGCTGCAAAACTATATAAAAATATAGGATCTTGGTTTAGTTTAAATTTCACATAAATACATTTATAGAATTTACTCAAACAAAATCTCAATTTTTTTTTCTGTGCTTATATATTGGGTCTAATGTTTCCTGCATGTCCCCTGGGAAGGTTGCCAGGGTAAACACGCAGAAATGTAACATACCTGGTTAAGTTTCTAGGAAACAACACATAAATTTTAGATACGTCTTAAATGTTACAGGACACACCTAGAGTGAAAAAGCCATTTTCTGAAACTTCGATTTAACTGAGTAGTTGCAGTTTACCTGTTAGAAGGCATGCCAAATCCCTCAACTACCTGAGGTAGGCTACCCCAAGTCTCCTGAAAGTCTCATTCTCTCTTCCCTCTTCATTGGGGTGGCTCAGGGCAATGAGGATTGCTAATCTCAGTCTGTGCCTGACTTCAGAGGCAGCCTGCTCTAGGCCTCAACCTCCACAGTCCACCTCAGACATGAGGCCTTCATCCTCCCAGGGCCTACACAAGAGGAGGCTATGCCAACAAAGAATTAGTACATATTGTAGGCTAGATTACCCCAAGGCTTTCCCTGAGGCCCAGAGGTATGGAGACAGAAAGTAGTTCCTTCTCTAAACCAGGAACGTGCTTGGCAGAGCCAGAAATGGCCTGGCGCCAGGTCCTTGGGGGAGCTGTGGCGCTGGATTTTGAGAACCTTTTTTTCACCCTAAGGGGCTATTGGTTATCAGTCCCCAGATTGCTGCATCCTCCTCTCTGACATCCTTGAGGTACCCTGTGTTCCCCTTGCGCAACACTGATTAACTTCCTGCTGGCTTTGTCCTATGATGGCTTTTTGCTGACTCTGTTCCATTTTTCTCCCTAAAATAGTGTATAAGATGATGTACTTCTTAATAAGCTTGCTTGGCATAAGATGCAGCCTTTATAGGAACCTTTGACCCCTGCTATCTTTATCTTTCTCATCTCCTAGCCCTCCCACTTAGGACCCTGTCTGTCACTGAAGAATGACCTACTGGTTCAGGTCAAGCACCCACTTCCTACTATAGGCCCTGGTAAACCAGGTTGGTCAACTCCTTATCACCCTTTCCGGATTCCTCTATGTCCTTCTACTGTGGTGGCCGGAAATGAATACAGCAATGTTGTGTGTCCCAAGGAGTCGGGGAAGGAGGGTAGAGATGACATCTCGGATGATTTCCTGCATTTTCCTCCTACAGATAGGCAAGGGCTAGGCTGTGCTAGATCCTTCAGTCCCAAGTTCATTCAACTTGTCCTCAAGACAATGACACTTGGAGGAGGTGTGGCCAAGGGTTGAATACGAGTATCCTGCTGAGAAATCCTGCTGCAGAGAGGCTGGTGCGGTAGCAGAGGTGTAAAGAGGCCAGACTGAGTCTCTTGGGGAGCTGGGTCCAGTGCAGAACAAAGAGGCCCTTGTGCTGAATGGCCCACTCGCTCCTGAGCTATGGACTGCGAGTAAGGACACACAGATGAGGGTTGAACTGCCCCCCACCCCAGATTTGCTCACTCTGCACAGCAGGTGATAGGCGAACCCCGGGGACTGGACACTCTGGTACCTGCTTTGTTCATTTCCCATGGACTGCCTGGGCATTCTGGTCCCTGAGCACCCCTGTGCCTGGCTTTGGGCTCTGAGGGGTTTTATATTAATGAATATAATTCTCGGAGGGAACTGGTCTTCTGCAGAGATCTGATTTGGTGTGCCCACGGGACCCACCCACCTCTAAAGGAAGCTGGAAGGGATAAAGAGTTCTCTGAAACACAGAGCTTCACAGACACTGCAGGAAGCCTGGTATTGCTGGGAGAAGCTCCAGAGTCAGGTTGGAAAGTCCAGTCATGCATGCTCTGCAGCTGCCTTAAACCAGGGAATCCCAGGCATTCTTGGCTGGGCTGGTACCAGGGCATGTTTATCCTCCTTGCCCCCTAGCTGGTGGCTGCAGGTTCGCTGTGAATAGCTAGCTGTCTGGGCCCCAAATTTCTCATTTCTATGGATAAAACTACCACCTGTGCACGTGCCAAGGTGTTGAGATTCCCGCAGAAGAGTCTGCCCAGGTATCATAACAGCCACACAGCTTATAGTAACATTCAGTGTGCTCTGTAGTTTCTAAAAGTTTAATAATTTTCAAGGCAATGATGTGTGTAAAATGCCTCAGAGCTGATATTTAGACGGTCCCTTTCTTTCCCAGCCCAGCTACTGTGCAGGCGTTGGGGAGGGAGAGAAGTAACTACAAGGCTCCTACCTCCTTCCTACCACTTTCCAGTTCATTTCCTGGGCTTCTTAATATACAAGGGTCTCCTGTGGGACACGAGGACTTAAAAAGTTCACGTGAAGAAATGCAAGCCCCTGTTCAAACTGGTCCTCTGAAAAAGAACAGTAGTGCCAAGTCTTTGCCAGTGTCACAAGACTAGCCCAGGCTAGACGGCTGCTAACCCATGACCCCAGGTCCTGCTATGGACTCTTTACCACTGGTGTTCAAGGTGCTCCCCATACCATGAGGAGAGGAAGGGCCAGCTTCCTTCATCACTGCCCCGTTGGTGTCGCAACATTGGTTTCTCTCATCTGGCTGCCCTGGGCTCTTGCTAAGCACTGCTTGCTGCCCCTCGAGGTATGTGAGCCTATGACAACTGATTAACACACCAAGGACTAGAACAGCACCTCATGAATACAGACCCTAGGATGCAGCTTGCCTATTTTTCCATCTTTCTAAAGCAGGGTGCCACCTTGAAGATTCACTGGAGTCCAGCCTCTACATGAGAGACAATATCAATTTATTAGCCAATATCTGATGCCAGGAAACATCAAGAGCTCTTAGAACATCAGTGTTACTGAACTCAGATCGTATTTTCTAAGTCAGCCTATGTGCAAATTCTTGAATTACCACCTAACTTAAAATGTGCTGCTGTGTTGAAGAGATGGCTCAGTGGTCAAGAGCTTTGGCTTTTCTTCCAGAAGACCTGAGTTTGGCTCCCAACACCCAAGTCTGGCAGCTCACAACTGCCTGTACAACCCCAGCTCCTGGAGATCCTACCAAAGTCCTCTTCTGGCCTCTACAAACACCTGTACTCATATACTCATACCCACGGGGACCCAGACATATACATAAATCAAAATAAAGTCAATCTTTAAAAATGCTAATGAAAGAGTTAATGAATCATGCTGGAGTCCAAGAACTTTAAACTTAAAACACTATACTAAAAGGCAAGTCTATTGGATAGACCCAATGCCAACACAGATCATTAGTACACAGAAAAGGGACTGATGTCTGATCCTATTTGTTAATAAAAATAATATGCGCACACACTGTACTTGAGAATGTGACAATATGCATATGCACATCCATAATGCAGAGACAAGATGGAGAGATGGTCACTTTTACTTTAGACATATTTATATTTTAAAGTGATTCTTCTACAGCACATCAAAAATGCCACCAACACACATGTACCCTGATGCTTTTATCTGCTGTTTAATTTTTTTCTACTTCACTACTGTTAGCCATAGTTTCTTTACCATGTGCAGTTTGGGGAAAGGAGGTAAGGACTTTTTTAGCCAGGAAAAACTGATGAGCTGGCCAGTGTGCCAATGGGCACTGTGTCACTGAGCAAATACATATTTTCCTTCCTTGGTTAATTCTTGTTTGCTTTAAAAAATAAATAATTAAGCATGAACTGCAGAGAATAATATAGCAAACACCCTTTCCAAACACTCCACCGTGGTTTTGTTGAATGTGGGCTTTCTTTAAAGGAAACAAGGTTATAGGCACGGTTGGAGCACCTCCCTCCACTTGTCTGGACTGTTGTATTTTAATCATATCTGACAGAAGAAGCTGGTACTTTTTCCCTATGACAGAATAGTCTGGGGCAGGGGTGTGGGCAGTTAAATCAGGCTTGCAAAGAAGACTGCATGGCCTATGGTGCTCACCAGACAGGCACACCACAGCTGGTAAAACCAGGGAGGGGCAGACACACAATATTTAAGCATTTAGCTTCCCTGCTCATGGCCTATAGTGAGAAAATATAGCGGTTAACACACGCACAAGGGCAAAAGGTGCAAACCAAGGGAACATGGTTAAAACATAAGCCAGACCTTGGTTTCCAAGTTGCATACAATGTGAGTCGACCAGTGAAACTGTAGCCTGGTCCTCTCGCAAAATACTCATTCCTTTTGGCGCCTACGTTACTCCTCTCTACAACATAGGACCCTCAGAAGTGAGGAGGCTAGGAAGTTCCCAGGGAAACAAAAATCACACTGATGTTAAATGTTCTGATTTAAAACTTCAAGGCAGGGCTGGAGAGATGGTTCAGCTGTAAAGAGCACTTGCTACTCCTTCAGAGGACCAGAGTTTAGTTCTCAGCACCCATGTTGGGCAGCTCCCAACCACCCATAACTCCAACTTCGAGGGATCCAATGCCATCTTCTGGCTTCTGTGGGCACCTCCACCTGCACATGCATGCACACAGAAACATGCATACACATGAACAATAAATCTTACAGAACAATAAACTTCAGTGATTGTAGGGAGCTAGATTGTGACAGGTCCTCAGGCAAATTATCCTGGCCGATCTTCAGCATGCTAAATATTCATTTACTTCCCAGCTCTGTGTGTGACCTGACATACTTGTGACTATGTGATAAAACCATTTAGAATGTATGAACAGATCCCTAGCTTCCACCAGCTGGAAGGCTAGGAATGCCACCAGATAATATCTGAAGTCTGTAGTGGAGACTGCCCTACTTTGCTATAGCCCACATACCCGATGTTAATGTATTTGAAAACCGAGTGGTTTTCTTTGTTTTGTTACTATAAAACTTGATGGAATTGTTACTAGATAGCATGTGGTATTTGAATCCATGTTCCCAGGCCATGGTCATTCACATTCATTCCCAGAATAATTCTTTATTTCTTTTTGACAGTGGATTTATTTTCTTTATTTTTAGCATGGATACACACACATACACACACACACATAAATATTTAATGGACAAAGAAATTTAAAAAATTAATCAACTCATTTTCACTCTGAAAATGCATATTCTTTCATCCAATAGAATAGGTGTTAGAAATACAACGGTCTCACTTGTCCTTATAGATTCTCAAGTCTAATAAACCCACAGAAACCAGAAAAGTGGTACATGGTGATACTCGAGGGAGGTGGTACTATAAGAAAATGCAAGAGGCCATGACCTGGACAAATGGATCAGGGAGAGCCCTAGCCTAAGGAGGTAGAAGGACAGTTCTCTGCCAGGGAGCATGCTTCTGAGTAACTGAAGGAAAAGGAAGGCCCATGTGGTTCAGGATACAGTCGAGGAAGAGCAAATGTGGCTCAGAAAAATACCAGCCCTAACAGAGTTGTTATAAAATCCAGGCTTTTTCTCATATCCAAACCTGTGCCACCACACAGAAAAATGGAAAGTGGGGTGGTATGATTTTAAATTTTGATATAAATTTCAAAGATGCAAAGAGCCAATATTCACTCGACGATGGTCCATTTCCATTCAGGAGGGAACATTCTAATCAGCCCAAGCCAACCTGGCTAAGTGTTGCTCTATATCTCTATCCCTAGAAGCCAGAGTGAAGGGTGGGGAGGGAGCACAGTCAAGGGCTCATTGCAGGAGGACCTGCGTCTGAACCCACATAGAAAAGCTGAGTATGGGGGCACAGTTTTGCAAGTCCTTTGCTGGGGAGACGGGGACAGCAGGGTTCCTGAGCACACTGGTTAGCCATCCTAACCTAGTCAGTGGGCTTCAGGTTAACAAAAGATGCTGTCTCAGAAAAACAAGGTAGAAGCTGGAAAGATGGCTCAGCAGTTAAGAGCACCTGATGGTCTTGTAGAGGACTCAGGTTCAGTTCCCAGTAAGCACACACATCCAGGGGCTTACAATTGCCTACAACTGAGCTATACTCAAGTTCCAGGGGGCATCTTAGCCCTCCCCTGATTGCCTCAGTCACTGAATACCCATGGTGCATATACAGACACACAGGCACAACACACACACACACACACACACACACACACACACACACACATAAATAAAATAAAATCATGGTTCATGATGCCTGAGCAATGACATCTAAGGTTCACCTCTGGCCTCAATATGTGTGTGCACACATACATGCCCCCTCCCCCATACACCAGTGAGGGAGCTAGGAAGACCCACAGTATACAGTATGGAGGGCTTTGATGAGTCCTGGAGAGAGGCGTGTCTAGCTAACCAACATGTGATTCCCTTGGTTACAGTAGCATCTATCTAATGAGTCCAACTTCATGTTGAGGCCAGTGATTGTCCATCTTGGCTGCACGTTAGAATCACTACAGAGATCTTGAGAAACAGTGATGCCCTGGGTATGGACACGTCTATGGAGGTGATACTAAAGCAGGTTTCCGAGCTTCTGTAAGCACCTAGGACAGGAAACTGCTCGTCCAGTCACTCTCCACCCCACTCAGCCTTCTCAAACTTCAGTGTCCCCACCAGCCCTGTCCCCTCCTCACCCCTCTGGGACCTAGTTAAAATGCAGATTCTTGGCACATTCCAGAGGAATAGGTGCTCTCCTTCCATTTAAAGAGGACTGGCTACAAAATCTTACGGAGCCACGGCAGTCCAACGATACTTGGAATTACATGTGCTCTCAATAGACAGCAGAGAAAAGTTTGATTAGAATCTTAGACCATCTTCCATCAGCATCTCTGTTACACTCTTCTCTGGCTCTCCCATCTATAGAGAACTCGACTCTGTAGAGTTAAGATTTGCCACCCACGGAAAAAGAAACCCTATGACAATGTGCCCTATTTTCTAAACAAAAAAGCACCTCCGAGTCTCACTTCTCTGAGCATGCCCTAGTCTCTGCACTGCGCCCCTAAATATAAATCTTCTCCATGGGGCTTGCCACCATGCCAGGGTGTTAAGATCCAGGCTCACAATGTCCATCTGCAAGGGGGCTGGAAGCTGGCATGCAGTCCTTCCTCCAGGATTCCATGAAAGGCCACTGCTTTCTGGTAACCAGGTGATAAATAGCCTTTAAAAAGCCTGACATTCTCCGTAATTAACTCCCCATTGTTCAGGGAGCCAATGCAACCCCACTATGCCACTTCCAGCTAATGGTGAGGGCAGAGCTGAGTGTACCCACACCTCTCCCGTCACAGTATGCTCCTGTGCACAGAGCCTCAGCCCCCAGGAGCTGGCATATCCGTTCTTCAGCGCTTTCCTCTTTCCAGGCACTAAGTGGTACTTACACATGTCAAGATGCCAACATCTGATTCCAAGTCAGAGGGTGGGCTCTGAAAACCCACAGGCAGAACTGGAGACTAGATGGAGAAGCAAGGGAAGGGAAAAAAGACAGCAGAACCCATAAGAAGTCCAAGTCTCTCTTCTCTTTCTCTAAAGAGAGGCAGCATGCATATGAACATCTGCAATTACTAATGATGGTCCCAGTGCAGGTACTGTCTTTGATGCAACCCTCTCCTCTCCTGCATTCACTTTTCTCAGCTGTCCATGCTTTTCCCCTGTTGAAGTGCGAAGCCTCTCCTGGTCTGTGATCAAATCTAATCCCATCCTTCACTCTGCTTTTAATATGCTCATACTGGTTTAGGAAAAGACTCCGAAAAAAGCCCCATGGCACGCAAGCCCAATCAACTCTGTTTGAACAAGCTTTAGCCATTCAGTCACTCAGGAATAGTCGCCAAGTGCTGATCTGAGCCCCTGGGAACACAGCGACTCACATAATGTAGTAATGTAACCTGCTCCGTTCCTGAATGCTAATAGAGAGACTGACTTGCTAGGTGAAAGATCTGTGCTTAGCAACAGAGCGAGGTAAGAGCAGGGAGACTGGAGCCTCCAGGATAGAAGGTGGGTTTGGCAGAGCGCTTGCCTGCCATGGCGCTCAACACTGGAAATAACCACTTGCCTTCCAGTAACATGGTGATGTCTTTCCAGTATCACCAACTGCTAAGTGACTACGGGCCACACCCGGGGAACTGGGAGCAGCTAGGTGCCTTACAGTAAATACGCTGGCTACAGCATTCAAGAGTGGGGCAAAGGAATAGACACATAAATGTGGGGAGCAAGCACTCCCTGGAGAGACTAGAACAAAGCATCGTCATTCTCATTGCAGGACTGTTCAGGCAGCACCATGACACAGAAAGGCCAGATCCTGGGCTCCCTGTTAGTCCTACAAGGTGGGAGGTGACAGTTCATCTCTTCAGCTGAGATGAGACTCTTGTTTTCAGAATGCTAACGGTTGATTTGTCTTTTCCTTTCTGCCACGGTTCACTAGTCCTGACTGTATGCCCTCAAAGATTGAGGGGAAATTTTTGTAGTTAAATAAGATGCATATTTTAAGAAGTTATGGATGACCCAGAATTTTTTTCTTTTTTCTTTCTTTCTTTCTTTCTTTCTTTCTTTCTTTCTTTCTTTCTTTTTTGCTTTTCAGTTTAAAAGACATTAAGTTACTTTTCAGCAGACTGTTGTTTGCCCACAAATACCACCGTCTACCTCCAAACTTGAATATATTTCTATCACCCAATTGATTGGCTCCTTTCCACAAGCTGGTAGGATTCCGAGGACTTTCAGCACATGCTGTCAGAGCTTTTCACTTGGTAGAGGCTGGCTTGCCATACATTGTAGGTCCTGCTCAATGTAGCTTTCTTGCTTAAGCATTTGTATGACTTCCACATGGTGGAAGGAAAGAACTGATTTACCTCCATGTGCTGTATCCTCTCTCTCTCTCTATATATATATATCTAATACATATATATACATATATAGACACACACTAGCACACCCACACTATATACTAGCACACACTATACACACATATACACTTATGTGTGTATGAAAAATAAATATAAAAACATGCACAAATTATAAACACTAAAAAGAACACTCCACCCACCCTCCGGACAAGAACCCTGAACATTTTTATATGAAGACTTTATAAATCAGTTCCTTATTTACAATGAGTTGAACAAAATACCTGGAAGAAAATGACTGAAATTATATATTTGAATGCATAATTTGATATAATAAAGATTATTTTTTATTAAAACCAAAACTGGTGAAAAGGGGAATGGAGAAAATCAGGACGAGTTGAATAAGCCACAGTCTAGGGTCTGGAATTCTGAAAGCTCCAGGGAGGCCATTGTCCCTGGTGCAACACAAGCAAGAGGAGTTAGAGGAGGGCCTGAGGAGCAGAGCGGCTGAGGGCCTGGGGAGCAGAGCGGCTGAGGGCCCCTGGACTGAGGGCCTGAGGAGCAGAGCGGCTGAGGGCCTGAGGAGTAGAGGGGCTGAGGGCCTGAGGAGCAGAACGGCTGAGGGCCCCTGGGCTGAGGGTCTGAGGAGCAGAGGGGCTGAGGGCCTGGGGAGTAGAGGGGCTGAGGGCCTGGGGAGCAGAGCGGCTGAGGGCCCCTGAACTGGGGGCCTGAGGAGCAGAGTGGCTGAGGGCCTGAGGAGCAGAGCGGCTGAGGGCCCCTGGGCTGAGGGCCTGGGGAGCAGAGCGGCTGAGGGCCTGGGGAGCAGAGAGGCTGAGGGCCTGAGGAGCAGAGTGGCTGAGGGCCTGGGGAGCAGAGCGGCTGAGGGCCCCTGGGCTGAGGTGGAAGCTCTGGTCCTCACCCTATCACACAGACCTCAGGCTTCAGAGATACAGTGTTCACTTCTGTAACACTTCCAGACCAGAAGGAAGGGTCATACAATTTGGTAATAACAAGGAGCTGTCACCCCTAAAAGGACACTGGGGAGAAGCGGACCAGAGCCCAAGGCTGGTATGATGGGGGTATCATCTGTCTGTCATACTTTTTGTTTCTGAATTGTAGGGTAGCAACAGATTTATTAAATCACAACTTAATAAAGCACAGAACAGCATATGAACTTGTCCTATAGAGTTACACTACAGATCACGGAGCCTTCAAATTCATAGCATACGTTTCTCTGGATCTGAGTTCAGAATTTTTCTGTCTTCTCTGCTGCAGTCCTTCCAACCCTGCTTTAGAAGGTTGGGCTGTCCTTGTTGAGAAGGATGAAAACACATCCTAACTCTGTCCAGTGAGAAATCCAACAATGGTCAACACAGAAGCTATGAGTGATGGAGTATCATGAACACCTGCACAGGACAGCTGTTGTGGGACCCACCCCCAAACCCGGGGAACCAACTCAGAGCTAGCTGCAGGGTGTGTGTGCTCTTAGTATATTTAAGGAGACATTTCTAATTATGCATGCACATATTCATCATCAGATGCTTAAGCTCCTTAAAATCTCTATACAAGCGAGACAGGAAGTCCTACCGATATTGAATAGCAATGATCTTAAATACCTGTTGGGATCACATTTTCCATCAGGAACCATCTGCGGCCTGGGGTTGAAGGTGTCACATTCCCATGCTGTTCTTGCCCTGCTTGAGGTTTGTGGCTCCTCTTGTCCTGTGTAGGATGATTTAAAATAACAGTGAGAATTCAAGGCCACCCTTAACTGCATGCAGAGTTTGAAGCCAGACTGGGCTACATAAAACCCCATCTCAAAACAAAAGGACAAAAACTAAAACAAAGTAACAAAACCACCACTGAAAGTTAGGTGAATTTTCTTAATATAATTTAGTTTCTATTGGAAACAGTCACTTGGACTATTCAACCGTATTTTGTATAACAGGTCCCTCACAGAAAGGTAGCATCTGAATTTTTTTTAATAAACAAGAATATATTTCAAGTGTGCCAAGAGAGCTAGCTATTTAAAAGCCATCCTGTGATTCAGTATGAAAAATTAAATTAATGAAATATTTTTACCCAAAACCAATCTAATCCCATTGTCTCATTTGTTCCAACACTGGATAAATAATTTTTATACAGCACCATCCATTATTCTAATGACAGATACACTCTGGGTTCCAGATTCCTTCAGGCTTTAGTACCTGACAGATTCTAGACAAAAGGCATTTGATAAATGAATAACAAGTTAAAAGTCAACCTCCAGGGATTAGAGAGATCACAAATTTAAGAGGGTTGTTGGCAAAATAAGCAAAAAAAATGCCTTTATTCTAAAAAAAAATCCTCAATGTTAAAATTAAAGGCATCTCATGTCACATATCTTGAACAATTTAGATGGTGTGAGGAGAAAACAGACTGGATCTTGAGACCGTAAGGTTTCCCATAGTCCTCTCTCCCTGCTATATACCTGGTTCTCTCGTAGTTTTTTATTGTATAATCTCCTCAAGCTTAAAAAAAGACCTGATTATTGGTGAAAATGGCCCAGAATATTTACAAATTCTTTCCGATTTCAGGTTTACAAGAACCCCTATCTACGTTTCTGGGAAGTAGAGACTTTCTCAGGTATTTCCCTAAGATTCTGTTCTTTGGGGGTCAAGAACAAACATGCAAAGATGTTTCTTTTTATCCTGAAATTCCAATTCTGCTTCAAGATGAACTATGTCCTAATTATCCAGGGGACGCAAGGTAGAAAGCCATTTTCTCTTTGTGTCTCTTCTTTTTAACCCACTCACCTAAAAAAGATGAAGTCCTGGCTGGTGATCAGCAAGCCAGAACGAAGCTGAGCTGCCTCATTTTAACAACGTCTCAAGCCATTCCCCACTCTGACAATTCGATCAGACCAATGCAATGACCCAACTCCTTGTGGCCCAGAGCCTCTGTTTGGTCAGAACAAATTTTTTAGACAATCCAGCTGCTCAGCTAACCAGAACCTGGCTGCGCTACTTTGTATTCACCACCCAGCCCTTTCCTGCCTGGAGTAGACTTAGAAAAAAAGCACCAGCCTTTGGAAAACCTGTTTCATGTTTCCAGCCAGAAAGTGCAGAAATTGATGTCTAGACCTCCAACTTCTGTCAGGCCTCTTGGTGGAGAAAGTCTGAGGTGGAGCACGCAGGACCTGCTGGCAGCGCTCCTGAGGTTCCAGCGGGTCCTTCCCCTGGCGCCACAGGAGTCGCGCTCAACCGTGCGCTCACTCGGAAAAGCTGCACAGGTTCCTCCCTCCCTCCCCCGCCCCCCCGGGACCCAAGACGGAAAACGTTCTCCAATTTACAAATGCAAATCCCCAGCCCTGGATGGCAGAGGTAGATGATGTACGGTACAAGTATTACTGATTCCATTCATCACTGCATCCCGCACAAGGACGTCGCCTCGTTGCATAATTAAGTGATGAAAGCTCTGCCCGGAAAGCTCTCCATCCAGCGACGTCTTTAAGTAGCCCCACCACACGTCGAGATAGCTAGCCAGGGAAAACCGATTCCATCACCCTCCCGTCCACCCGGGATGGGGGTGAGAGACTGCACCTCAGAGACACCCGCCGTCCCAGGGTTTCCAGCTCACCCTCCGTGC
>LOEQ01002649.1:39331-57968 GCA_001685075.1 Bramus lutescens | reverse complement strand
AGTTTCTTTATTCACAAATGGTATTCACAGCATACAGAGGGGAATCCCACATCAATTGAATCTGAGAAATTGACACCCCTTTTTCCCAAAAATGAATGAAATGAGCTTGTTACTTCAAAGGAAATGAGTGACAATATTTTTGCCAATAATAGAATTTAGGTCTTTTTATAAATTTGGAATTTTGGAATACTTTTATTCACCATTGTGAATTTAACAACATTCCAAAATTGAAAGTTTTTTTTTTGATGAGACTGGTTGTATTACATCTACCATTCTTTTAAAAATGTTATATAATGATAGAACAATGGCCTTTACCTGCTTTCTGATCTAGAGATCCTAATTCCCTTTAGACCTCCAGGGAAACGGGAATGCCTTTTGGTCTACTTAGACAACTCTAGACAGGTTCAAAGGAAGCTGGTTTCCAGAACTGTCTAGAATAGAAGACAGGGACTGTGGGCCCTATCTTTTGGGACTCGGAGAGGGACTGAAGACTGCATTAATAACAGATGGAGCCTCCTAAGGAACCTGCATGAGAACCTCTAAGCAACTGGCTTCAGAGTTTCCAGGCTGCAGAGCTCATCTAAGAGCTGGGGAGTGAGTTGCCTGAAGAAGGCACAGAAGCTTGGTGTTCCTCCCTCCAAGCTTGTTCCATGCATCCATCATCTCTACTTGGTGGTTGTTGAGTTACAACGAGTCCGCTATAGTTAGTAAACTGTTTTACTGAGTTCTATGAGTTGTTCTAGCAAGTTATCAAACATGGGGTTGTGGTACGATTTGAATAAGTAGTGCTCAGGACAGTCTCAAAAGGCATTGGTCCCCAGCTGGTGATGCTAGTTTGAGAAGTAGTGGAAATTTGGGGAGGTGTGGCCTTGCTGGAGGAAGTGGGTTACTGACATAAAAGTAAAAGCAATCTTGTGAGACCAAAATATCAACCTGAACGGTTGAACCTTGGTCCCAGATAGTTCATGCTCACATTGCTTTGGAGGATACCCATCAGTGTCTCAGGAATCACCCCTACAGAGAATGAGTTGTGTTAGGAAACACACCTACATTGATGATCTGTTGTCACAGAGTACAAATATGCTCACTGATAGACATTTGGTTTCCCTGGTGCACTAATGTCTAAGGAGCTGGACCTGCTGAGTGTTAATACCAAGGATAAACAGCCCAAATTACCTAGAAATAATAAAATACTTCTCTTTTTGTCCTTCTTGTCCATGTGAAGAATTTCCTTCATATTTCTTGACTAAAATAACATGTTCTAACATACAACATGCAGAGGTGTATAAATCCATCTGTTTAGTAATGTTAACCACTAAAGAGATTTTCAAAATCGTAATCAATGAAAATATAGCTATTTTCTTTAATATGAATTATTTGTAGTAATGGGCATAATGGGGATATTTATTTTAAAGTGATTTAATAGCTATTTTAATCTTGCAGCTTTGATTTCTAATACTCTTAAGCATATATGGATGTGAGATTATCAAGAGCTTTGAGGCATCCTTGAACATTTTCAAGTGTGTAAATGGGTCTTTAGATAGTAATATTTGGGAACTGCTATTCTGAAAGAAACTCCAATTCTTTATTGTAAAAGAAAAAAAAAGTCTGTCCTGGATTCTTTAATCATGTGTGCAAATTCAAAGTTGGAGATACCTGGTTTGGGGGTGGTACTGGGGAATTCACCTGGTGAATTTGTGATTGCCTGTAGAAGACCTGTTCAAGATCATGACAGCTAAACTTTCAGCATGAAAAGGGAGACGCTATTGGCAGTTGCTAGCTGCTGGTGGAGGAGAAGTCATTCTTCATTGGGGGTGTGGCCACTGGTAGGGGGCGTGTCCACTGGTAGGGGCGTGGCCACTGTAGGTTACCCCTGCTCCTGTGGATGTTCTCCTCCACCATGCACATATGGGCAGCACTAATGGACTTAGTGGTTCATTAAACAAAAATACAAGGCATAAAGTCTGGAGGGAAACGTGGTGGTAGAGATTTGGGGGAAGCTGGAAGAGAGACTAGAGAGTAGATAGAATCATATTTCATTATGTATGCACATGAAGTTCTCAAAGAATAAATTTGAAAAAAGGAACTAGCTAACAACTAATAATTTTTTTAATGTTGGGGAAAGGCAATGCCATGACTCATCATACTATTTTAAATTTTTCTTTAATTTATTCTTCCACACTTTTATAAGGATGAACATAATGCTCTTTGAGGAAAGCCCCTTTGTTACCCCCTTCCATCTCTCATCAAGTCCCTTCTTCTCAAGTCCCCCTCTTACTTTCTTGTCTTTGTGTGTGAGTTTGTGTTCATTGTGTTTTATTAGGAACATGTGAACAGACCCAAATCAAATCAAACAAACAAATACAAAAACAAAAAAAACACACCACTGGCTTCAAAGTCTGGAAATTCGGGGTCTGTGTTATTGAACCATAAGAAATTGCTGAAATTCTGCTTCTGGATATGACGTGGCTATGGCATTAATGAGCTCACACACTGGTGCGCCAGAAGTGGTGGGTGTTATTTACTTGAGCCAGGGCAAGGTTCCAGTGTCTGCAACACTATGATCCCTTTTCTACAGGAAAGCATGAATGGCCCTTAACACACAGGCCTCTGGGGAAATAACCGACACCTAAAATCAAATGCCAGCAAAGTGTTAAATAACCCGCTAATTCTGCCCAGTTCCCCTTTGCCTCATCTGTGAATCAGAGTAACTATCTATAGAGCATCTCATTCTGAAGCAGATCTGAGTATGCCTTGCCCTTCAGACGACAGAGCTCTCTTCATGATGCACATGCCATCTATCTGATAAGCCAACTCCGCAAAAGTCATAAACAGAGACTGAACAACACACTTGCAAGTAACCGAGGAGTCAAAACAGAATTCACAAGTGAAATTGGGAAATGCTTTCAAGAGAATGAAAATGAAAGCACAATAGAGGCCCAAACCAGAATGCACTGACGTCGTGTTTAGGTCCTACAGAGTGGCTGAAATGATTTATTAGTTCTAATATTTTTTTTCCATGAAGATCTTGGCATTTCCCACATGAAGTATTACGTCCTTTGCAAACAGAGAGTTTCACTTCTGTCTTTACTGTGAATGACTTCTCTTTCCTTTTCTTGCCTGCCTGTCCTCGCTGGCACCCCAGGAAAATGATGACAAAAGCCGATGAACTTGATGTGGGAATGACAGTACAGACCTAGCATCCCAACAACTCAGGAGAGTGAGACCAGAGTCACGAGTTCAAGGCCTGCCTGGGCTGCATAGTGCTTCAGAAACTAGTCAGACATTGTTTAAGGTTCAGCAGTGGATTTTAGGTGAGTGGTTTTTAGGTCAGTTAGTTTTTAGGTATAGTGGGTTTTGAAACCACAAATCACAAGAGAAAACACAAACAAACTTCATTCAAAGTTTAGAGGTTTTTTTTTCTCCAAGGTGTGTCTTCATTTGTTTTCTGATGCTAAAACTACATATTACAGGTTGGGTAATGCATGAAGAACAGGCACTTATTTGCGTTACAATTCTAGATCCTAAGAAAATGCCAAGGGCATGGGGCTGGCATCTGCCTGCTTTGCACCTGGCAAGGACTTTCTTGCTGTGCCACAACACAGTAGAGAGGCTTCCCCGTCATGCTAGAAAGGCTGGAGCTCACTCTTAGAATAAAAATTGATCTCTCAGGGACCTGTTCATCCACAATGGATTCATTTATGGGTGTGTAGGTTATTATCGACCTATTCATCCACAGTGGATTCATGTATGGGTGTTAGGTTATTATTGACCTATTCGTGAGAACTTCCAGTCACTTCTTTATGGACCCAACCCCAAATATTATTAACATATGACTTTGGGATTAAGGTCCTAAGCTACAGCAAAAGGTGAGGAGACAAACCAAAGAGAAAACATTTTCTATCATCTATCTTCTACCTACCTGCCTACTTACCTACTACACACCTATCTTATATAGAAAGACACATAATAAAGAACTATGTGATAGATTTCTGTGGTTATGAAAGAAATACATGACAAAAGTGGCATTAAAGGAAGAATGATTTCTTTTGGTTATTGCTTTCAGAGGCTTCTGTCCATGGTCATTTGGCTTTGTGTTTTCTGGGCCTGTGATAAGGTGAAACATTAAGACAAAGAAAGTGTAGTTGAGTTAATCTCAGTCAAGAGAGGGTGGGGAGGAAAGAGGGGGAGAGAGAGAACTGGAGAAAGAGAAAGTGTGGAAGAGAAAGAGAGTGAGCAGAAAAGAGAAAGAACAAGGGGAAGAATTACAGAGGGAGAGGGGAATTGGAAACAAGGACCAGAATAAGGTATGTCCTCAAGGCCATGGTCCCTCTTCCTCCAACTGCACATCCGCCTCCTCATAGCTGCTGACCCTCCGCAGACTGGCAGCTAAACCCTTATCACATGACCTTTGGGGGACATTTGAGATCCAGACCATGACAGACTAATACCTAAATTTGATAATAAAAATGCAGATAGCCTAATTTAAATGTGGGCAGAAGTTCTGCCTAGACATTTGTTCAGCTGTATAAATACCCAATAAACCATGAAAAGATGGTCATCATCATTATTACCAGGGAAATGAAAATCAGAGTCTTAATGAGCTATCATTTCACATCCACTAAAATGACTATAAAAATCATAGATACAACTATTAGCAAATTGTGGAAAAAAGCTTTGTGTATTGCTGGTGAGAATGTACAGTGGTCAATGTTTTAGAAATCTAATTCTGTTTTCATAACACTAAAAAGAGAGTTTCCAAAACTCCAGCAAATCACTTCTTCCAGAATATGCTCAAAATACTCAAGAGAAATAAAAGCATGTTTGTGTACGAATTCATGAGTGCTCACATAATTACACACAGTACTCAAGGAAACAATCCAAATGCCCATCAAACAATGGATGTTTTTTAGAAGTAATATACCCATATACTAGAATATCTTTCCATATCCAAGAAGAATGAAGCACGGATGCATCTTATAACGAATGTGAGCCTTAAATATTGTGATAATTGAGAAAAACAGCCACAAAGGAGCACATATTTTATGTGTCTGTATGAAATGTCAAGAGGAAAAAATCTATAGAGACAGGAAATATGAGTGTCCACGAGGGCCAGAAATCGATAACAGTTATTAATGACATGGCAATAAAGGCTACATTATTTTGTTTTATCACCTGTTTAGGACTAGCTTTATTTTGCAAAATTTTCCCTTAGGAAACTGTTCTTGATTTTTTCCCCTTTGCTCATAAAAATTCTAAAATCACAACAAACAAAGCCCTGTTAAGTGACTGAGGTATTTACTAGAGGCAAATGCTTCAGAGAGGGGAGCATGCACATAAAGCATCAGTCCCAAGACGTTCTCACAGTGATCTGTCATTGGTTTCTTAGAAGCCAGAACACCTGCTGAATCTTAAATACTATCAAAGTATGAAGACCAAGAATTTTTTATACTGTTACACAATTAAAAGAAAAATAATGAATTTATCTAAAAGCTCCAAGTGTGGCACAAGAGACAATGGCCATTTCTCCAGACTGAAGAGAAAGGAAAGCAACATCTGAGTAGTGAAGATGGTTTGGGGGCCTAGATGCATACATGACTCGAGCAGGTGGGCTTCTTGCCTACTTCTTCACTGGGCTTCTTGCCTACTTCCTCACTGCACTTCTCTGCCAGTTGGCTCCAGCTATCCACTTGGGAGTCTCTCCTGGGGCATTGTCTCCAAGAGATTGGCCTGTGAGTATTTCTGTGGGACATTTTCTTGGTTGCTAATTTGTTGTAGAAGGACACAACCCACTATGGGCGGCACCATTCCCAGGCAGGTGGTCCTGGGCTAGATAAGAAAGCTAGCTAAGGAGAAGTCCTAACTTCTGGAGCAAGCCAGTGAGTAGTCTTCTTCTATAATACCTGCCTCGAGTTCCTGTCCTGCCTCCCTCAGTGATGGACTGTGAACCTGGAAGTGTAAGCTGAAATAAACTTCCTCCTCCCCAAGTTGCTTTTGCCCATGGTGTTTATCACAGCAGCGGCAAGCAAACCAGGGCAACCCCTTTCTCTCCACATAGAAACCTCTCATAGAACATTGGCTTTCAAGCAGTGAGCAGCCCAAGTCCTGGTCTGATAGCAGCAATAGGTATAGTGTTTCCTTGGGGGACGATGGAAATATTCTGTAATGATTCATTATAGGTCTGTGAACACACTGTAATTACAACTTTGAGTGGGTGTGTTTTGTGATATATGAACTTGTATCTCAATAAGATACAAGTGTCTAATACATGAATGCAAAATGATTTAAAGAAATACTCTCACTTCGATCTTTGATTTTATCAGTTGAGTTGTCTGAGCTAAGGGAATCCCAAGATGGCTTGTAAAATATCAGTCCCGTGTGTTTCTGTGACAGTGTTTAGGGGAAGAGGTCAACTTTTGCATCAGTAGTTGAGAGAGAAGGCCTGCACTCACCAGAGCTGAGAAAGTCATCAAATATGTTGAGGGCAGGGATAGGATGGACATGTGGAGGAAGGGTGGATTCTCTGCTCTTGAACTATGAGACATCTGTCTTCTCCTTGGACATTAGAGCTATCAGTCTTTACCCTTTGGACCCATGATAAATTTTATCCCCATCTTTTGCGATTGTCCAGCAAATGTCAGGACTTCTTAGCCTCCACAGTTGCTTAAGTCAATTCTGAAAAGCCTTTCTCTGACTCTTACCACGGTCTGTGTCTTCACACACACACACACACACACACACACACACACACACCCCTACATCCTTTTAGCTTTCTGTTTTTAGTGAACAGAATTGTAGATGGAAAGAATGCTCAGACTTCAGGAGCTGTGATTCCCATGCTGGCTCAGCTGTGGATTCTGGTACATCACCTAACTTACGGGACCCAGTTTTCTAATAGGAAATGGGTCTGCTATTTTGAACGACTGTTGTGTTCTCTTCTGGCTCTACATGTCTGCTCTTCTGTGTGAGATGGATGTGAAACTGCAGCCACTGTAAGTTGTACACATTTATATTTAGGTAAGAAGAGGAGCATATCAAACAAGGAAAACATAGAAGCATTTGTTTAAGAAGAAAATAACAAGAAATGAGCACGCTGATTTTGTATGTGTGGCATTCATATATGTGGCATACAGTTAGATAATTAGTATCTCTCTAGTTGATTGAAAATATAATTACTATTTTTCTATAATCATGGAAGATTAGAACCTTCCTTTTTCTGTCCCTTAGTTTGTAAGAAGAATGAAAATCAAGATAACATTACAAGAGCAAGGTGTAGTGTTATATACCTATAATCTGGCACTTGGGAGGCAGGGGCAAGAACATTATGAGCTCCAGGTTATCATGCATTACATAGGGAGACTCTATTTCAAACAAAGAAAAAAAGAGAGATAAAGTATGAGTGTATTGTGTTATATACCTACATAGGGAGGCTCTATTTCAAACAAAGAAAAAAAGAGAGATAAAGTATATGTGTATATATATATATATATACACACATATACTTTAACTTCACACCATATATATATGGTGTGAAGTGTGTTGCTCAGAATGCAACAGAGGGTTCATTTCTTATGGCAAAGTATTTCTAGGTTGACATTTTGAAAAACTGGTTCTATTTCTTTTCTAATATTGAGTTCATGTAGCTTGGAAAAATGGAACCCTCACAGATAAGGCCTATTAATAATAAAGCGTGCACAGACTGTAAGTAGCAAGCCCTGCTGTCTCATGGCCGAACATTCTTTTAGGGCTGATGTCAGAAAGGCTCCACATGGAATGGAAATCTGAAACTCATCATGAGCATGCTCTGTTTTCCTTACCACCAAGACGAGCCCCGGTGAAAATGCTATCCGTGAGGAGCCGTCAGGAAACCACCTTGAGTGTGTGCTAAGCAAATGTGCATCTCTGAGTTCAGTCCCCTGGTGGATTTTACTCTAGCAGGTTCTGGTTAAGACTGGACACTCAAAGATAAAAACAAATAAACAAACAAACAAACAAACCTCTCTGAGTGAGTCCAGTGAGAGCAACGTTTGGAACGCTGGCTCAGTCACGGCTCTGCGTTACTGCAGGCTCCCAGTACTAGGCATCCCTAACTGTAAAACACTATATTAATTTAAGAACAGTCATTATGGGGACAAAACAGAAAATTTTTGCAATAATTGTTCTGTAACACTTTTTACTCAGTGAAGACAGTCATCATAAATCTCCTGCAGTTCCATTATTTCTCGTTGTCAGGGCCACATTCAGTTTTGGGCTAAGCCCTCTTGCTTTCCAGTCTACAGACTTCCCCAATTCTCTGGCAATAGCACAGAGTGTCTTGGAAACAACTGCCATTAGTAACCCGGGCGCATGTCCCTCTCTGCTTGAGAGCTCTCAGGGTGAGAGACTCCGAAATGCACAAAGAAATAGTGGCATTTCATCTGTATTTCTCTCTTTGAATGGAAACATTTCGATTTTCCCAAACTCCCTTTTCATTGGATCACATTGCCGGATGCTGAAAAATGCTTTTTAAAGTCAGCTGGAGAATTTTGATGGCATAGTCCCATTTATTGGAACAGACCATTTCAAATTATACATTGATTGTAATAACCTGCCCTTGTTTGAGAAATTCTGTGGTAGAAGAGGTGTGCTGGTTACTCCTGCTCTTAAACTGCTTTGATTGAAATAGCCAAAGACAGCTTTTCAATGCTGCATTGTCGTCTGTAAGCCTTTCCCTTGGTAATGAAAAGCAGAATCCAAGTTCAAGGTAGAATTCAGCCACCGTTAGGCCCCGCAGGTAATTTCCTTGATGAAGTGACAGTGGAGTGAGAGATGCCTTGCATGCATGAGCGAGTGGGCATATGTGCAGGCGATGGTAATTACATCCCAGCCTCTCTCCCTCCTGGTGGCTGACAGATTTATTTTGCTATTAATTTTAAGAAGCAGAGATGGGCCTCGGTGATACCCTCATTCATTATGAATCAAGGTGAAGAATGCTTTTCAAGACACACTACGCCGAGCCCTCTATTGAAAGCACTCAGTCAAAGGCACTGATCAACAACTTTCTTCATTCACAGGCAGTTATCAGATGCTATGTTCCAGGCATTGTTTGAGGTGCTGGAGATCAGAGGTTAATAGCAGTAACGGCGACAGTAGTAGCATGTGCCTCTATAGTGCATATGACATGCAGGCTGTGCTTCTTCAACCTACACATGACATCGGTTGAGAATTAGATTTAATGCTCTGCTGCCATCATTTAAAATGATAGAAGGACACTGACTAGAAAATAGTGCCTCTTTTCCATTAAATGCAACAACCCTTTCATAAGCGATTACTGTGCACACACACAGACCCATGCATTCATGCACAGAGTCTCAATATAATGTGCGTTTCCTACGGTGTGGGTCTAAACATCTTTCAAACCAATGATGTGGGTCATTATTACAGAGAACAGTAGATGCACTCTTGAGGACATTTTTCACTGTTCTCAGACCAATGCTATGGGGCTACAGGGCCTCTAGCTCACAGTGATCAGGCCATGCCCTCTGCTGCAGCTCTCCTGGATAGATAGTTGATGGATGAAGTGTGCTGTGCCCTTGCAGACTCCCCTCATAGATGTAAGCCTAGCTATTCCCAATACCAGGGTTCAAGACAACTGTTAGACTTTTACATTTATCCAGTGACTTCCTGCCTTATGACTTCTGGTGTGTAGGCAAGATCACATGGTATGACCGCTTCCAACCCCTCTCTGGTCCAGAAAAACTATAAGGACAAGAAACCCTCTCTATCCTCTAGAATTGAAGGATGTCTCCCTTTGGTACCCAGTCATATGCTCCCTGATCGCTGGCTCTCTAATGAAGCTCTTATTTGTAATAAAAGATTCTGTCTCTCTCTTCAGGGTCTCATCACGCTGTCATGAATATAATGCTATAATCTCCCTCCAAAAAAGCTCATCTGATGATAATTAATGCTATTCACCAAACTTTTCTACCAAACCATTAAAATGTATTTTCTTTATGGCAATTAATCCTGTTTACCAAACTTTTCTACCAAATCATTAAAATGCATTGTATTTATAGCAATGTATACCTTATATTATAAGAGTAGAAATTATAGATCAATATTTCTTAAAAATACTGGAAAATATTAGCAAAACAATGACAAACTAAACCCTGAAGTACATAAAAATGATAATTCAATGTGAACAAATGCACATTACCTTGGAAGAATACAGTATAGAATTCATATATATATGAATATATATATATGTATACACACATATTTAGACAGGGTTTCTCTGTGTAAAAGAGTCCTGGAAGTCCTGGAACTTGCTTTGTAGACCAGGCTGGCCTTGAACTCAGAGGTCTGCCTGTCTCTACCCTAAGTGATGGAATTAAAGGTGTACCACCATGCCCAAGTGGAATTAATATTTCTAATATTTAAAAAGAAACTCACATGGAAAGAATAAAAGGCAGAATAGTATGGTTACCTAATTAAATAAAGAAAAGGCATTTCCTAGAATTTACTAGAATTCAATGTTCACTCTAGAATGGCAGTTATTTATAGTGCTCCAATAACAATACTCAATACTCACACGTGGTAAAAATTATGGGCAAACAGGACATAAAAGAGAATTTCAATAATCTAGTCAGAATCATCACCAAAAAATCTTCCCAATCCCAAAGACAGCACAAAAGGTTGTATAGGAAACAGCAGCCTTGCTGACTGAATAGGTGAAGATTTAGACTTTATCAGGTGTCTGTGGCAAAGAAGTCAAATTGTCTTTACTCGTGGATGGAATTGGGTGTTGAGAAAAATCCCAAAGATTAGATATACTGTTATGCAATCCTCACAACAACCCTGCAAGATAGGTGGAGATTTTCTAATATTAATACCATTTTTATATTGTTAAAGAGAAAGCCTATGTATTAGTTTATTTTTTCTTATTGATGTGACCAAATACCTGGCAAGAAGCAGCTCAAAGCTGTGATTTATTCTGACTTGCAGTGCAGGGACTTCTGCCAGTCATGGCACTGACAGCATTGTGTCCAGAATGACTCTCAACTGTGGCCGTAGCAATACAAAGCTACTTGCTCACATCTAGCTGGATAGGAAGCAGACAGAGATGGATCCTAGCTCATTAGGCTCTCTCCTTTTGTTTCCTCTGGGTCCCCTACCCATTGGATGCCATCACTTCATAAACGATGTGTTTTCCATCTTCTGCTAAGTCTCTGGAAATGCCTTCATAGACATGCCCAGAGGTGTATCTCTTAGGGGATTCTAAATCCAGTCAAATTGAGAAAGATTAACCATACAAGCTTACCCCTTGTCGTCTTGACACTGAAACACATCACTTTTAAACCATAAGTTTTCTCTCTTGGTCCCCAAACTCATGACCATCTCATGGTGCAAGAGGCATTTAGAGTCTCCTAAGACTTAACAATTCCAACACTGTTGGAAGGTCTAAGTTCAGATCTGTTCTCAGACTCAAGGTAATCTCTTAACTGTGGTCACCTGTAATATAGTTGCATATTTCTAATATACAAGAGCAAAGTAGATACTAATATTTCAAATGGGAGGGACAGGAGTCTAATAATGAAAGACTGGACCAAAGCAAGGCCTAAACACAACAGAGTCAACAGCAAATGTTTCAGCTACATATGGGCTTTTGGGGCTTTTGGTGGTATCATCCGGGCTCCAGTGGGTTTGGACAGACCCACCCTTACAGTTCTGTTGCCTCTGGCACATAAAATCTCTTTCTCTCTGGCTCAGTTCCTGCCGCTTTCTTCAACAAGTCTTCCTAGGTTCTAGGCATCTTCCATATCTCAGGGACTTTATTCACCTTTCCAGCTTCATATACAGCCTGCTTAGGAAATTCATTCAGGGAGTTCAATCCTGGTCCAAGCTTCCTGGCCTCAGCAGCTTCCTGGAACTTTGGTGCAAGCCTCTGTGAACCCCTCATTCTTGTGTCTTTCACATTTGCAAAAACTAGTTCTACATGAATGGTGCCAAGTTATCCTGTCACAGCCACGGGGTCTCTGTATTATTTCATGGCTGAACTTAGGTAACACTGCTCAAGAAGGATGCCCTAGAGTCTCTCTTTGTTCAAATACTTTTCTTTTAGTATTTTAAAGAATATCTATCTATCTATCTATCTATCTATCTATCTATCTATCTATCTANNNNATCTATCTATCTATCTATCTATCTATCTATCTATCTATCTAGATATAGATATAGGTGTGCATTATTTTAAAAATTATTTCATTTTTAAGATTATAATATATTTACATAATTTTCCCTTCCCTTTCTTCCTTCCTTCAAATGCTCCCATATGCCCTTCCTTACTCTGTTTCAAATTCCTGGCCTTCTTTTTTATTAGTTGCTGTTTTAGACACACACACACACCCCTCCTCCTAAATCCATGAGTATCAAGCTGCTCAGTCTATATAATGTTCCTAGCATATAGTTTTGGGAGCTGACAATTTGGTGTTGGATGACCAACTGGTGTGCGTTTTTCTGGTAAAGACTCCCTCTCAGTATTTCTTTGTTTCATGTTGTTTGTGTAGATCTGAGGTCTCTGGTGTTCTCCTCCATCCACATCAGCTTATCTATTGCTATTCTTGTTCAGCTCATGTTTGGCAATCATATTGGTGAAACCTTATGGGTGTAACTTCTGACATTCCTAGGAGAAACCATATCTTAGCAACCTCCATGTTCCTCTGGCTCTTACAATCATCCTACCCATGAAACCCCACTTCTGCAATGATCTCTGAGATTTAGGTCAAAACCCCCAACACTAGGCATGAAAAACCCTCTTTTGAGTGGTTGGTCAGGGTTGTCCAAGTGACTCTCCAAACATTACAAGTTATTGCTGCTGCCCTTGGTTGTCCCTAGAGGTCCCCCTAGAGGAAGGTAAGTCTCAGTTGTGAAAGACACCATGTACTCTGGACCTTGAGCTGGAACTGATCAGAAAACCTCCTCCCTTGAGGACTCGATTTCATGGTACCAGAATGCACCAATCTTTTGGCTCCACACTCTGCTCTCTTTTGATGTAAATCTTTGTAACAAAGTGAGCAATAATGATTCCATAGCCTGAATGTGATTCTAGCTTGGAACTTCCTCTGTCAAACAAACTAGTCTATGCCTTTTGAATTCAGCCTCACCCAAGTTTTCAAAACACGGCCAGATTCTTTGCTGGAGTGTAAAATGAATGGCCTCTGGTCCAACCCCTGGTGTGGTCCTTATTCCCCACAAGCTCACGAGCTTGGACTATATTGCCTGTGTTTCTCTTGACTTCTCTTCTGATCTCCCACAGTCCTCACTCCTGACCTCGGTGTACATATCCTAGGACTTTTTAGCCCACAGCTCCAAATTTCCCTAAATCCCTCCTACAAACAAGTTCTGAAGGCCTAAAAATCAGCTGGAGAGATGGACCAGTCGTTAGGAGAACTAGCTAGCTGCTCTCCCAGAGGACTTAAATTCAATTTCCAACACCCACATGGCAGCTCACAGCTATCTACAATTCCAGTTCCAGTAGAAACAGAGCCCTCTCAGGCCTCTTTGGGCACCAGGTATACACATGGTACTCAGATAAACAGGCAGGCAAAATACTAATACATATTAAATAAAAATAAATAAATGTTAAAAGTTAAGTGATAGGGCTACACGACATTGTCCAGGCTGGCCTTGAACTTGTGAACCTCTTGCATCATTCACCCAAACAACTGGGGTTACTATTTTAGTTTTATTTTTGCTCTTTTTCTGAGCAAGAAGCTTTGCTAATTTCTATGCAGTATTTCCATTTTCAATATTTGCATTTAAACTATAAATTTCTAAGTACGACTTTGGATGTGCCTAACTTTTGACATGGAAGGGCAACATTTGGTGCTCACTCTTTTTTCTCTTCTTTTTCTTATGAAACTTAGAAGTCAGCAGCATAACTTCACATATCAAAGAACTGTTGTAACACACAAGGCCTGAAAGAAAACCTAATTAGAATTAGAAAGCCTCAAGAAATGTACCAAATTCAAAAGAAGATTAAAAATGAAAGGAAATTGGAATTTTGAAATGAAGAGAAAATAAGAAATATAATGCAAGAACAAATAAGCAATAGCTGGAAATGAAAGAAGTAATTAGAAAGAAAAATGGTAAATATTGAAGATAACAGTCAAAGACATTTTGGTAAAGGTACTGGATTTTAATAGAAAAGAAAAAATATTTAAGCACCTAGGGCAAAGCGTTCATGGCTTCCAAGGGAGATAAAATTAGATTATTATATGATATTTTGCATCAGTACTTCATACTGTAAGAAGATAGGAAAACTATGTTATTCCTGGATGGACCTGGAGTCAGCGCTTGCCATAAACACTGCTTTTCTATCAACCCTCTCAGTGGATGGGCTTTCTCTAGACCTTGTGACTGGCGGAGTTTCTCAGTCTGAACTTTACCAATTGCCCCTTGTGATTCAGTCACCATAATCTATATCCTTTGTCTTTTCTGACATTTGGCAACTGGTCCAGACTGGGTTAGAATTGATTTCAAGTCCTTTGACAAGATTCTGGACTATGTTTGGTCTTGGCAAGTGTTGATTTCTGCTTCTCTTTTGAGATTGTATGAAACACTGATATTTAATCACAACAGTTCTTTGAGCTTCAAAACAGGATGTTAAAGTTCCAGTATTGTCAAAATAGGATGTTAAAGTTCCAGAATTACTTGTCCTGGGCTCTCTAGAAGTAGAGCTCTCAATAGAACTTGCATTGATGAAGGTGAGGTTTCATTAGACCAGACCTCTCCACCACAAAGAGCATTTGAGGAAGCTTGTAGCCTCTTAGTCAAGAAAGTCAGAAACCTCTGGGAGAACAGCACAATTCTAGTGTGGACTTAAGGCAGGACCAGTCCTGCTCTTGGTGGGGTTCAACACATGGAATTCAGCAGAAATGAAGCTCTGTTGTCTTGTCTTGGCTCTGCTAACATCTCCTTAAACTGGCTGTGACTCTTCTTGGCTGACTCTTGTCCTTTTGTAGTTTTTAAGAACACTCTCATTGTCTGGTGTTGTAACACGTTCCTGTATATTTCCTAACTCATAGCGAGTCTTATCTCCAAGGAGTGTTTTCCCCTGTTCCATAATAAGTGATAATTGAGGACTACTATTTTTTGTAGACTTATAGACAACGAATTGTTCATTGTCGTTTTGCCTTATACTTCAAGCTTAGGGGAAATATATGGGGAATATGGGTATATATTTCAAAAATACTCTTTATTTTTATTTTTAACATGTATTTATTATTGTTGTATGCACACATGGTGTGTGTGTGTGTGTGTGTGTGTGAATGGGTGACTTGTGGGGGTCAAATAGAGGTCATCAGGCTTGCATAGCAACCACTTATACCTAATGAGCAATCTCACCAACCTTTAGTAGGAGGGCTGCTTGTGAGTTTCCTGGCTGCCCAGACTCCTGAAATAATCATACAGAAACTATATGATTTGTAATGCTGTTTGAAAAATAACTTAAACATATTTTTGGCTAACCCATATCTTAATTTAACCCATCTACATTAATCTGTGCATCGCCATGAGGCTGTGGCTTACTGAGCAGAGTTCTGGCATCTGTCTCTGGTGGGGTACATGGCTTCACCCTGACTCCAACTTCTTTCTCCCAGCATTCAGTTTAGTTTTCCCCACCTAGCTCTGTTCTGCCCTGCTCTACTAAAGGCTCAAAGCAGTTTCTTTATTAAGCAATAATATTCACAACATAGAGAGGGGAATCCCACACTTAGACCTAGTGAGCCATCTCATCAACTCTCATAAATAGATTCTGATTCTTTCTATTTTAATTTAGAACTAGGAGTTTTATTAACTTGGTCAATGACATCTTGATTTCTTTCCTCCTGTATGGAGAACTGTGACTGTAGTCTTCAACTAGAAATATGTATGAGAAAGCTCTGGAGAAACCCCAACAGAGCAATTGAGAGTCAGGATAGTAGTAATTCTTGGCTTGCAGGCAGGCTGTTATTAGTCAGGGGCTCAGGGAGGGAATCTCGGATGGCTACCAAAATTCTTTATGACTTTTGTCTCATGGTAATCCATTATACTCTATTTTTATTTGTGAGACTTCTCCATTTTAATTTATATTAGAGTGGTAAAGAAATAATACAGTGGTCAACACATACAGAAAGTTAATTAAACAGGTGAATAAGTTGTGGAAAAATTATTATTCAATTTGTTTTATGAAACCACAGTTACCTGATACTTCAACCATAAAGATACAACAAAAAGGAAATTACAGAACAATTTCCCTTATGAAATTAGATGAAAAAATTCTCAATAAAATATTTGCAAACAGAATCCAAGACCACACCAAAAAATTTGTCTACCGTAATCAGGTCGGCTTCATCTCAGAAATGTAAGAATGGTTCAATATATGTAAATTCATCAATGTAATCCTCCATATGTTCACACTGAAAGACAAAAGCCACATGATCATCTCTTTAGATGCAGAAAAGACCTTTGACAAAATCCAACATCCATTTGTGATGAAATTCCTGGAGAGATTAGGGGTACAAGGAACATTTGTCAACATGATATGGACAATTTACATCAAGCCTGTAGTCAATATCAACTTATGTGGAGAGAAACTCAAAGCAATTCCACTAAATCTAGAACAAGACAAGGTTTCTCACTGTCTCCAAACCTAGTCAATACAGTACTTAAGTTGTATTGTATTGTTCCCGGTTGCCCAGAACTGAATAATCACACAGAAACTATATTAATTAAAATACTGTTTGGCTTATTAGCTAAGATTTTTTTATTAACCAACTCTTACATCTTAAATTAACCCATTTCTGTTGTTTTATATTTTACCACAATGCTGTGGTTTGTTATCATTTGTCTCTTCCACGGCTACATGGCATCTACCTGACTCCGCCTTCTTTCCTCTTCTATCTCTGCTTGGATTTTCACCTTGTTATATTCTGCCCTGCCTTAGGCCAAAGCAGTTTCTTTATTCCAATGGTAACAAAACATATCCAGAGCATACAGAGGGGAATCCCACATCACTTAAGTCTTTGCTAGAGCATCAAGCAACTGAAGTGGATCAAGGAGATGCAATTTGGAAGGAAGGAAGTCAAATCACTTTTATTTGCAGATGATGTGATACTATACATAAGTGTTGTAAAAATTCCACTGGGAAACTCCTATAGCTGGTAACAATTCCAGCAAAGTAACTGGACACAAAATTAACTCACAAAATTAGTAGCTTTCTATATACAAATGACAAATGGACTGAGAAAGAAACCATGGAAATAACATCCTTCATAATAGCTTCAAAAATATATAATATCTTGGGTTAGCTATAAACAGGCATGTGAAATATTTGTAAGAAATCAGTTGAAGAAGCTATTAGAAGATGGGAAGATCTTCCATGCTCATGACTCAGTAGGATTAAATAGTAAAAATGGCCAACCTGCAAAAAGTGATCTACAGATTCAATGCACTCCTCATCAAAATTCCAACATAATTCATCACAGATCTTGAAAGGACAATTTTCATATGGAAGCAAACAAAAACTCAAGACATCTAAAATAATTTTAAATAATAAAGGAACTGTTGCAGGGATTGTCATCCCTAACCTTAAATTGTACTGCAGAGTTATAGTAATGAAGACCACATGGGATTGGCATAAAAACAGACATACTGATCAACTGAATCTAATTGAAGACCCAGACATAAGTTCATATGCCTATGGACACATTATTTTTTTTAAATGAAGAAGCCAGAAGCACACACTTGAAATAAATGCATTATCTTCAACAAATGGTGCTGATCAAACTGGATGTCTGCAAGTAGAAGAATCCAAATAGATCCATATCCATCACCATGCACAAAACTTAACTCCAAATGGATCAAGAACCTCAACATAAAAGCAGATACACTGAATCTGATAGAAGAGAAATTGGGGAACAGCCTTAAACTCATTGGCACAGAAAAGACTTTCTGAACAGGACACCATTAGTAAGATCAATAATCAATAAATGGGACATCATGAAACTGAGAAGCTTCTTCATGGCAAAGGACACTGTCATTTGGACAAAGTGGCAACCTAAAAAAATGGGAAAATTTTTTAAACTAGGCTTAATATCCAAAATATATAAAGAACTCAAAAATTGAATATCAAGAAAACAAATAAACCAATTAAAAACAGGTACAACTCTAAATAGAGAATTCTCAAAAGGGGAAAGTCAAATGTCTGAGAAGCACTTAAAGAAACATTCATTACCAACATTATAAGTCATCAGGGAAATGAGAATCAAAACTACTTTGAGATTTCTTCTTATAACGCCAGAATGTCCAAGATCAGTAAAACAAATGACAGTTCATGCTGGAGAAGATGTGGAGTAAGGGGAACACTCATACATTGCTGGTGGGAGTGCAAACTTGTACAGTCACCGTGGAAATCAGTGTGGTGGTTCCTTAGGAAGATGGAAATTGATCTACCTCAAGATCTAGCTATACCACTTGTAGGCATATATCCAAAGGGCATTTCTTTTTTATTTTTTTTTATTGAGTTCTACATTTTTCTCTGCTCCCCTCCCTGCCTCTCCCCTTCCCCTTCAACTCTCCCCCAAGGTCCCCATGCTCCCAGTTTACTCAGGAGATCTTG
>LOEQ01002649.1:12008-34630 GCA_001685075.1 Bramus lutescens | reverse complement strand
GTATAAGCTAGCCGTGCGGGAGCCGGCTAGACGAAAGCAGGCCTGCTCCCCTTATTACTACATCATAATAAATATGTTTCTGTTTCTTGCTGACGTAAGGAAGGAGAAAAGATATTGTGATGAAAGTGGCATCACAATTCCCATTCTGTTATGAGTGGAATTTTTTTTAAAAACACACCATTTAAAGACACAAATAATTCCTTCTGTGTCACTCTCATTCAAAAATGTTCTTTCAAAAAAACATTTGTATTACTTTTTTGAGAATTTCATACAATGTATTTGGATCATATTGATCCTCAATTTCTCCCTGTAGCTCCACCCATATGCATCTTATATTAGTCAGGGTTCACTAGAGGAACAGAACATATAGAATTGTTCTCCATATGTCTGTATTATGCATGCATGTGCATGCGTGTGTTTGTGTTTGCGCATGCACGCTCATGTGTGTGTGTGTATATGTGTGGAGAGAGAGAGAGAGAGAGAGAGAGAGAGAGAGAGAGAGAGATTTATTAGAATGGCTTGCAGGCTGTGGTCCAGCTACTTCAACAATGGGTGCCTATGGATGGAAGGTCGAAGAGTCAAGCAGTTGTTTGGTCCATGAGATTTGATATCTCAGCTGGTCTTCACTTCAGGATTAAAAGTGGTCTTCCTACTTAGCATGACTTAATTAAGAAAAACACCCCCATAGGTGGGCACAGGCCCTTGGGTTTTGGGTAATTCTGTGTAGGTAAGCTGACAACCGAGAATAGCCGTCACACAGCCCTACCTCCTTTCCACTCCAACTTTGTCTTTGAATTCCTTTAAAACAACCAATGGACCCTGGTTGGGGCTTTACACATGCTCCTGGGTGTGGGCTATCCACTTGGTCACCCTATTGGGAGCTACGTCCTTAAAGAAAACTCACTGCATCTCCTCCAGACGCTGTTATTCTTCATAGTTCCTCAGTTAGAGGTGGGGTTACAAACTAGAACATTGGTTGGCTTGATCCCATGCAGGTCCTCTGTAGGCTGCCAGAGCCTTTGGTTGTGAGCTCACGAGGGAGGAGGTTCTGTCAGACACAAATGACACTTTTTCAGTGTGATCCTACCCAACCTCAGTCTTACAATCTTTTTCCCCTTTCTCCACGGTGCCTAAGTCCTGGGGGCAGAGGTATAATGTAGCTGTTCCATTTGTGACTGAACACCCCACAGACTCTTATTCTCTGCACTTTTGGCCAGTTGTGAGTTTCTGTATTAACAATTACAAATACAAAGCTGTCCATTGCACAAAGCAACTCCTCTGATGAGAGCGGTACTGATCAAAATTGTTCCTTAAAATTTCATTCATTTAAATTTTTTGACTCAGGTAAATTGAGTCAATGTTTAAAACAATTTAAAAGATTTAGAAAATACATCAAAGAAAAACAAATTAACATATTTGAGATACATTGTAAGCCTTCATATGCTATTAGTTATCCTGTAACCTCTAACAGTGTAAAATTAATGATATACATAATGAAAAACACCTAAAATACTTTTTGCCATATTGCTATCCTTTTGACAAGAAATAGAAACTTTCATTCATTTACTTTCTGTCTCATAGGATCCCCAAAGTGCTCATTTTAGAAGAAGTAACTTATCAACCCAAACTCATTGTCTATGGACCCACAGACAGACACCATTTCCCCTTTCCATTTTCTCCCTCCCAACTTTCCCACACATCCCTCCAGGCCCTCTTTCAAATTTTCAAATTCATGGCCTTTCTCTTCATTGTTTATGCATACATACACATAAAGAAAACCTTCTCAGTCCATATGTTATTTGTATGTATGTTTTCAGGGATAACCATTTAATATTGAATAACCAATTGGTGTACTCTTCCCTGGGTAAGACTGTTTCTCCCACTCTCTGCCTTCTTTAGTTTTCTATAGATCTTTGTGTGTGGTTGAAGACCCCATGTGCTTTCCCCATTAACATTAGCAAATCTACTGGTGTCATCCTTGTTCGGTTCGTGTGTAAGCATGTTGATTAATTGCTCTTTTCTATAAAAGAGCTTTCTATGGGTTAGACATGGAATAGAAAAGGGGTGAAATGATGAAGTCTTCTAATTGAACTTTGTCCCCCTGTAATGTTTATCCAATCTAGGACTTGAGGGTTTGTTCTTAGATGTACCAAAGACTATGAGACAACCTTTGTTGCTACAAGAAAATAAACAGTTTCTTAGGAAGCACGATTTCAGCATACAAGGGTTTATGGGTTTATGTCCAGCGCTATGATTTAAAAAGAAAGGGGGAATAGGCCTTTCCTGAGTCAGAAGTTTTTCTCAAGTCATTATAGGATAACAATTATGACTCCCCACTTCTTATTTTTATTGCTGGCTTGACTCTACAATGCTTACACTAGGAGGATATTATTCTACAAATAAAGGCCCAGCATGACATTTATGAGAAAGCCTGGGTCCTCCTGCGCAAAGCTGATTGGTGCTCAGCCAATGGGCTCTAGGATGCTGCCAATAAAGGCTCCTTACTGCCCTGGGCTGGACAGATGCAGGGTAGGGGATCGTCTCTGCCTCTGGACCCTGGGAAAGTGCTCACTGCCTCTCTGAACAACACACATCTGTGACCTGCAAAGAGGAGCCAGACGTCGAAGATGAAACATCTGCTTCCCCAGTTCCCTTCCGTCCTGATCATCTACTGCTTCTGTATGCTGAAAATTCCCTCCTCGGGTAAGGGGACTGACACCACATCCGCTTGACCTGAGTTCTGTAGAAGACTGGGATATTTACCCTGCAGGGTCGTTCTCAAAAGAGCTGAGCTTCCTTTTCCCACCTATTCTTACATCTACCCTCTTGTTTTCAGGCGTGGCACTTGTGTCCAACCAGAGTGAGGGACACAGTGAGACGCCACAGCCTTTTACACAGAGACTTTCTCCAAAGATACTGGGATGAAACAGTCCTTGCCCCAGGAGTGTCTTGAATGTGTGGTGGTGAAATTGAAGGGTATGGTCTCTATGCACACTGGGGTAAGACCCCGCTTAGTAGTCTGTTTCAGAGATACTGAGACGAGAACACAGGGAAGAAAGTTAGGTTTACAGTCCCTCAGACTGAAAGGTGGTGGGCAACTGAAGAGAGCAGAGAGCAACTCTACAGACGAAAGAAATTATGTCCGGGTGGGAGTAGGTTCTCAGAGCTCAGGGGAACCAGAAGGCAAGCGTCCTCCAGTCCCTCGGGCGCTGTCCGCGGTGCTGACCGGGCGCAGCCCCTCTTCAATTTCTGAGCAGTTTGTAGGGAGCCCGAAGTGGGGAGAAGGTCTGAAATCCTCAGTTATGATCAGATCACCATCTCCAGGCGGTTTGTCATAGAGTGCATGAAAGTGGGCCATTGAGGAAAGTCTATGATTTGAACAAAGGAGGATTACAAAAATTTGAGCTTTTCCTCTAGAATTTTGAATTAGAGGTATAGAGAACCTTGAAATACAATGTGCTTGTTTTGTCCTAAAGAGTAATCGCAACATCTGGGCATTGTGAGAAATGGTATCATTTTAAAATCTCCAGAGCATCGGGTCTCCTCTGTGGTTTTCCAGCCAGGCTTCTAGATTCTTCTCTGCTGATTTGTCTACCCTGCAGCTCACAGCCAGCCCAGGACCAGCAGCTGCTGTTCCTCTGGATTCCAACAGAATCTTGTTCATAGTTTGCTGTTGAGATTTCATATTTATATCCATCCCTTATTTTTCCTATTTGATTTTGTTTTCTGAGGGTAGAGTCCTGTGGTCTTCATTTTTGTGTTAACACAGACATCTCAATAAGATATTGTGGGATTGGTTTACAGTACTTTACATTACTAAATGAACATAATTATCAAAAATATCTTTCCATTAATCTGTTCCCTGATCGCATCTGACTTCCAATCAGGGATTTTTGTTAAGGTCTATCAGAGTATTCAATATTAGATGAAGATTTCTTGCTTGTGATGGTCGTCAAAATCATTGAAGAGACTTAACATATGTATCCCAATTTCAATCTTTCTAGAGAAAACTACATTAACTCTACATTACCTTCTACCATTTCAAATTAGGGTATTACTCTTCAAGGCTTGAACACCATTGTTGTAATATGCAGGAATAGTGCCTTAGCTTTTAGTGCCTTAGCTTTCTTTTGTCTCAGACTGCAGAGAACAAATGACCCACAGTGTAAATACATGTGTACATACATATATGTGTATATGTATGTGTGTGTATGTATGCATGCATGACTGCATGTATGTATATTTGTTGTTGCTAGAATAAACTTGAGTCATATGCTCCTTGTTCCACACTGTAAAGTATCCAAGTTCAGGATATTATATGTATTTATTTAATCTTATTTTGTTAGTGTTGGCCTACCCTTATGGATTTTTTCAGCTGCATAAACCTCTGAGTGTAATAAATGAAAAGATGTGTTCATGTAAGTCAGAATGGGGCTGTAAGGATCCAATTACATACTTGTAGCAATTCTCCCCAGAACACCCCTAGAGGAGCTGGTAGAGTGGAGACGGGCACCTGCATGTCTTAAAAGTCCTGATTAGATGCACACACTTTGTTAATATTACTTTCTGGTATTTGATCCTCACAAATTCCACTAAAATATAAACTTATTTGCTCCCTAAGTATTTCTCTTTTTATTGATTTTCTAGCAGATGGACTAGCAACTCCCATTACATTGAACACATGGAGTTTTAAAGCTGTGTTGTTGCACATCTTGGATTTGATAGCATTAGGTAGAGGTGTTTTATCTTTTCGGTTCCTCTTAACTGTACCTTCTGTTGCCTTTTTAACTTGCTTTCTCATTGACTTCCTTTTGCTCAGCTATGTGATGGATTCTATTAAGACCTCTGTATAATTTTTATGGCACGGGTGCAGAAGCACATGCTATGATCTCTTTCTGGAATTGATGCTTTGATTGTCTTTTGTTATAGGAGTTTCTCAACCTTTAGCTGGTTCTCCAGATGGCTTGGATATTGTGGAGCTTGAGGTATGCTATTATGCAGCATTTTGAGATTTGCATTCAGTTTCAGCCTTGAAAATATCATGTGGTTAATGTTCAGTTAAAACTATTTTAAGATCAGATATTTGGCTGCAGCAGAAACTCACTGCGATTGCTGCATGGCCTCATTTAAGACATCCTGAGAGTTGAAATGAAATTCACTGCACTGTGAGAGGAGATAATTCAAGGTTCACAAATGGAACAATTTTAGAATTTTAAACATGCTGTAAGAGAATTCTACTGGCTAAAGAATTTTATTTTATTTTGTATTTGATTTATTTTTCCTCATTCTGTCTTTTAGCAACTGGTATACTTTCTGAACCAGTTGGAGACACTTTATAACCAACCTAAGGTAAAACTAATACATATGCTAGCTCTTGTAGTTATATCAGTATGTAAGTTTACATCATAACTTATGTTTAATATATGGTTTCTGCTGTCCACTAGAGAATGTTGTATATATATATGTGTGTGTGTGTATATAAAATTACAATTTTAAGAAAAATTAAGCTTCTCTCTTTGATAGAAATTACTATAAAATATTTGTACTTCATATATATTAATATTATGTTGTCTGTATCATAAAATTAGTTATATACTATGATGTATGTTATAAATTGATGCATTATGGTATAACAGCTCTTAACACAGTAGATCTCATGTAAAGGACCATACCAATAGTAACTATAGTAACCACAACAGAAGTAATCCGGTGGCTGCAAAGTCAATGCTGGTTAATTAAAACTTCAAAAGATTGGTCTTAAGACCAAGTTCACAACTCTCAGCATAGCTCATCAGTTTTCACCTTGAGTAACATTTCTTCTTCTCCACTCACTTCCTAGCCCACAGCATGACATAGTCCAGTCACATCCAACATCTCATTGAATCTCAAACACACCCTTTAACTCTTGATACAGCCTTCTCTTTAGTCAGTAATGTTTCTGCCTTCCTGGGAGCCTGTAGTTACAGCCCAGGCTCTCTAATGGAGCTGTCTCTGCACCTTAGTTGGCTTGTCTGTTGCATGCATGCAATTGCTCTAACAAGTCCAGTTACCCTGAGGAACGCGAGCTCTAACTTCCATGAAGTGATTTTGACAGCACCCACAGCATAGTAAAAGATAGCCATTAGCCACCTCTTGATGCAGCTACTCCTAGTTCAAAATCAAAATGCCGCCTTCTCTCTCAAACATCATGAGGATATAGTAGGCTCATCTTGCTTTCAATTTGCCACTATGCACATGTTTGGAGATGATTATATATAACCACCTTTATAGCTCTGGTGTCTGAACAAAGCCTCAAAGTGAGAACTCAGAGTCCTCCAACTCCCACTACTTCCCTACCTTACAGAACAGTGGCTTTCACGCTTTTCAGTGAAGGCTGTGGTGTCTCTGGCATAAGCAGAAGCAATGAAAGTGTAGCTGTCCCTCAATCAGCTGCAGCATTCATTTGGATTGAGGGGTTTCCAGGTGCAAGGACCTAGCTGGACTGCATTTCCTTTTACCATTTTCATTTCTTCTGAGCTACCACATCTGTTATTTCTGACAGATGAAAAAATAGTCATTCAGTGAACAAAGATGCCAACACTTTGAAATTATGACTAGAGAGCTATTGTCTCTTCCTGGCTTAGTTGCTGCCCCCAACTGTCCAGTGTTGGGATGAATTGCTGGAGTTCCTATGTGCTACTGCTCAACAGTAAGGCTGATCTTTGCAGGAATCTTCTGTGTTCAAGCAAGTCGGGAAGTGATTGTATTCTACACCCAATGTCATGTACAGAAATGCTTCAAGCTCGGCTTTTCTCTTTATTCCATGAGATCAGAAGGAATTTAGACAGGAAAAAGCTAATAGGCTCTGTGACCAGAGATCCATTTATTCCTTAATTCAGGTGAGATGCAGGAGAAGAGGGCACGAAGAGGGCACTGCCAGGTACTAGGGATGGAGTGGCGACCCACACAAAACTACCTGCCCTCATAATGTGTGCATTATAGTTGTGGAAATGAGTGAAATGCTACATGACTAAAGTTGATACATGTTTTTCTATGAAAAGAAAAAAGGAAGTAAAAAGGATACACATGAAATCTAGAGAAGTTTGATTGGCAGCTGGAAAAGAGTTGAATAAACTATTGATTTTTATGAAATAGGGGAAAGACTTTCCTCCCTAAGATTGAAAAGATAGGATGAGATGATTTACAAAAGGCAACTTTATCCTAAAAACCTGTGTCAAATCAGCTACAGTCTTTTTTTCTTTTTTCTTTCTTTTCTTTTCTTTATTATTTTTTTGAGACTGGGTTTCTCGGCATATCTATATAGCCATGGCTTCTCTAGAACTCACTCTGTAGACCAGGTTGACCTGGAACTCACAGAGATTCATCTGCTTCTGCCCCTGAGCGCTGGGCTTAAAGACATGTGCCACCGTAGCCCAGCTGTCAACTACATCTTGACTGATTCATGATATTTGAGTAAATAAAGTCAGGCTCGTAGTGTGACTTACACTGAAAACGTCATCAGATATCCACTCCAGTAAAATTCCAGGTAACTTTTCTCAATTCTCTTTCCAGGAAAACCAGGATGTATACAAAAGAGTGAGTGCCTTGTGGTGCCTGACACATACTTTTGCCTGACACTTGTTTGGAGCAAGTGACACTTGGTGGTAATATCCCTTTCTTATTTATTCAGTTTTTATTTCACTACTCCAGAACTCAGAAGCCAACACATCCCATTAACTCTGAGGTCAGTATTTTATTATACTTTCTGTAAAGATGATGCTCTTCTGCATACCTTTTATGCCTTCAGGATTTATATACACACACTACCAAGCTTTAGGCAGGGAACGCCCAGATACCCATGCATGATAGCTCCCTATGCGTGTTCCCGCTCCCTGCCCAGGATGGGGAGAATTGTCACTTTCTCATCAGGGGTGGGGATGGTGGATAACTGACAGATCTGAAATATTAGAGAAGAAACTGCAGAAAAGGGAGATTAAAGAAGAAGAGTGCTCTTGCAATCGTGTACTTAAACACAATCACAAGGAGAGCCTGGTAAGCACTACACCCATTGCTTCTTAGTGCTTCCCATCTTCATATTCTGAAGTCTACTGTGTGACGCATACAGCGCTGCCCACCCCGCCCCACCCCCATGACCCACGCATGCCATTTTCTGTGGCTGTTAGGGTGTAGATGCCCAATAGGAATGACAATGATCACCTCTAACTTGTGTTTGCAGCTCTGGGGCTCGGATTGCAGGCATTGTGCATAGTAGACAAGCACTCTATCACCGAGCTACATCCCCAACCCCCATTTTTTTGCATAAGTTCTCACTATGTAGTCCAAGCTGGGCTTCCTCCTACTCTGCCATAAGATTCCAGGTGGGCGCCATCATGCCTGCCTGACTTTCTTAAAACTCTTAGTGACCCTCAAGAGTGGTTCGTGTAGGTGAATTTCTGCCGGGTAGCATTTGAGAAACACTGGGAAGGTCATAAAATCTAGAGTTTAGTTTGGAGGCACTGTCCCAGCAACTGACATTCTACTACAGGAAAGTCACTTATTTATATACTTAGGGCTTCCCGAGTCTTCTTAAAGATTGTTAAATACTCAGCAAAGTATCTTTCCTCCCAGAGACAAAGAAACTGATGTTCTGGGTCTAAGAATGGGATTGGATAAGGAGGAGCCAGTTACCACAAAGCAAAAAGGAACAAAGGGGAGAGGCCATGGTTGTTTCAAAACCAAAACACCGGGGAGAAGATACCCTTATCTGGGAGTGTGCAGGCAGGTAAAGCCAAGCAATGTAGAGCCCAACGCTTACCACCCTGGTACCCCCTCCACAGAACAACACATTGGAAGAGAGAAAAAGAATTCAGGGCAGCAGCTACTTTGAGGCTAAGACAGAGTGCTTAGGGTTAATATCGGTAAGCCACTGACTTATCCCGAGGGGAGATTTTTAAGTGGTGTGTTGGAATTGAAGCCTGTATAGAGGCAAGCAAGCTCTTTATTGAAAACATAAATGTTTTGAGCCTAGGCTCCAGAATTGACCTTACTCTGAAAATTAAACCCATTTGTAAAAGAGACCGAGTCAAGAAGGACGTGCATAGCCCTGGGCTCTCAACCGGAGTCAAGGAGGTTACCTCTCCTCCCTGAGACTCTCAGGCCTCAGAGCATCTCTCTGTTGCAGTTTGTGCCCGTGCACCCCTTGATGCGCCTGGCTGCCAAGCTCTCCAGCAGAAGGATGAAAAGATTGCCGCATCCAGTATGTGCCTGTTTCCTCCCACCATAGTGCTACAGCTTATTGTAGACACGACGGTAAACGTGTGATGTCACCCTGTCTTGCTCATTTTTGTTCCTTCCTTGAATCTCAATATCCAGTTTCGTAGGGAGAGTTGTGGGCAGAAACACTGGTCCCCTGACCTTGACTTTCCAGGCTGTAACCCCATGCTGTTGTGACTGGAAGGGCCAAGGGAGGGACCCTGTGGTTCAGTCCCATCCAATTCCATCCTCTCTTCCTTTGCTTGATTCATTTTGTTTTTGTTTTATGTTGCTTTTCAATTCTGACCTTTTGTCTCATCGTGGAATTTGCCCTGGTGGTGTTCCTGCTTCTGCAGCCTTCCCTGCTTGTTTTAAGTTACTTCTTTTCCCTTAAGTTCAGTAAGAACAGTTTCAGTAATGGCTGATCCTGTTCAAACTATTAATCAAAAAAGAACTATTAATAAAGGTTTTGTATATGACAGCACAAAAAAATAATTTTAAAAAATTTCTTTTGGCTATCTTGAGCCCAGCTGTAGCAGCCAACATGTCTTGTTTGGTCCAGAAACTTTGTAGATTTAAACCCAGTAGTTCTAAGACTTCAGGAAATTTCTCAGTCACTAGAACACTGCCTGATCTCCCTGCTGCCTGCACACGGGCTTCCCGCTGGACTCTAACTCCATTCTTAAACCAAGTTATAATGGAAAATGAGCGGAAGATGCTAAAATAACGTGACACTGGAAATTCATTTAAATCAGAAGTACATTTCAGAGTTGGGTTTATTCAGAGTTGTGAGCAAATGAAACCTATTTATTAAATCCCACACTGCAACACTGGTTGAGTGAACAAGCTTTCCTTCCGGAACTTGCAACTGGCTTCACGATCAGCTATTCTCCCCCACTGCTTTTATTGCCCCGTCTTCTGGCGACCTTCGAATGAAACCAGGAAGGGACACCATCACTCTAGGGCAGCGTGAGGTGTTGGGTGTGATGCCTGATGAATTAATTTATACATTGTTCCTTCACAGAATTCTCAGACTGCTACTGTGGACTTTCCTAAGAAGGCATGTGAACCTTGTGAGAACACTAATTTCCAGAAAGTTCTAGAAAAAAAAGGGCAGAGATGTGGCTGGAACCTGTAACTCTTCCAGGCCCATTTAGATAGAACAGATCTCTTTAGAGGACACTGAATATCCTCTCTAAACATTGAAGTTGGGGGTCCCTGGGCTTGTCCTAAGGTAGAAAGTGATTGTGGAAATACAGGGTGAATGTCAAACATGGCTAATATTTCATTTCTAGTCTCACAGATGAGTCACCTGGGCCATTTGTTACTAGGGACTTGTCCTCTCTGGTTCAGGGACCCACATGCCATTGTGCAAACTTAGAAAGAGGAAAAATACTTCAGCCAGTGCCAATCCCATAGACCAGTGAATCTCAGACTTAAGCATGCCTTAGAATCTGGTTAAATTGGGATAGCTGGGCTCTTCCCTGAGATTTAATAGGTCTGAGATGGAGTTTGAGAATTTTCATTAATGACAAATATTCCAGATATCTTTATGCTGCTGGTCTGGGACCATCCTGTTTGAAACTTCCTCCAAGGATGTTTCTTTGACTTAGACTGTGACTGCATAACAGTTTGTGTTTCTGTGTTGCAGGGTCCCACTTCCATCTTGGGGCGGCCATTTTTCCTTTTCAGGGTATACCAGATTTCCTTGTACTGTTTCTAACTGTATTCACTGTTGTCTTCCCAACTGCCAGGACCAGATGGGCACTGCTCTTCTCCATGCAGGGTGTGGTTCACCCAAAAATTCTTGCAAACTTGCAAGGGAAACAGCAACAAGACATAGATTAGGCATGTCCATACTCTAGGAGCTTGGTGGTCAAGGTGGAAGGATTTCTGTTGATACACAGATACTGAGTAAACCAGAGTCCACAATCCCAAGCAGATATGCTACCTAAAACCACACTGGCATGAGGAGTCCAAGTGCCATCTTCCTTCCCAGGTGACAGAAAAGTCCTTGCTAAAGTCATGGAGGTTTCAGTTTTGCTCTGTTGGCTAACTGCACACAAGGCCACAGCTTCTCAATATTTGCATAAAAATATGAGTGAGTCAGACTTAATCCATGACTACTCCAAGTTGTAGTCTGAGAATCCCGGGTGCTAGTATCCTACAGAGACAGAGAGAGAGAGACAGAGACAGAGACAGAGAGAGAAAGATTAGAAGATGCAACACTTAGTCATCCTGATAACCCACAGCGCACTGTGTCCCACTGAGGGCTCTGGGAAATGGCATGGAAAACCCCATCTATGTCCTTTCTTTAACATCTCTGCCCATGGGAATCCTTATCACCTGTCCCCAGTTTCTACCTTCTTCATTTTCCTGACCTTCAAACGTGCTGTTTTCTGGGAAGAACTCTGAGAAGCAATAGATCACTGTTACATCTCCAGGCTGAGAAGTCTGGAAAGTAGAAGGTCTCACCATGAGCTAAGTCTAAGGGGAAGGTGTGATGGAGAATAGGGGTCATGGTCCTGGGCGTAGTGAGACCCTAGAGCATTGCCCAAGAGGATGGATGCGGACTCGCTGTGTAAGTCTCCAAGGATGGGAGAGAGAGCTCAGTTAGAATAACAAGGCCTTTGTGTTCAGTAGCGGAAAATGTCCAGGAAGTTGTGCCTCAGTGTTTATAAGACTTTCTCCTTTGCCCTTGCTTTTTTTTTCTTTCAGTCAAGGAATGGAAGATCCATTGACAACAAATTCCAGTAGACAGAGCAAGGTTAGTTTCGTTGCAGACTTTCTCTTCCAAGCAAACATCCTATATCTGACCTGGAGGTGTTAGAGGCAGAAGGTGGGATTGCTATTGTTCAAACAAAGGACTCTGCCTGTCCACAGCACATAGAAGCCCACCCCACCTCCCCACCATCCAATCTGGCAGAAGCAGACTCTTCCAGCAGTGTTACAGCTGCTTTCACAATAGGTTTTGAGAAGTTTGTCGTTTTTGGATAGAGTTGTGCTAGAGATTAGGTCTCATATGACCCGAGCTGCTCCCCATCCTTCCCATTTGACCCTTCCAGTGAAGAAAACACTACCCTGGTATGTTGAGGTGGTACTCCAAGGAGGCCTTCAGACAAGGAAGTTCATGCATAAGGGCAACTCTAGACTGATCTGTCTCTCCTGAGGACCTGGCCTCATGAAGGTATGAACATTATCTGTTACCAGCATCAGAACCCTAGGAGTCCAAGGTGCCTGAGTAAGCTGCCGTCACCCTGGGAGATGGAACTATCCAGCAAAAGCAGGAGTAAGGTGTTGCTCAAAGCCAAAAGATTTATATAAATCCAGCAAACTAATTCAATACCAAAGATAAATATCTATACTATTAAATATAAATATCAATATTCTCTGTTCCACCAGCAGCTCCCAAATAATGGCACAAAGACTTCTTATTAATTATGAAAGCTCAGTCTTAGCTGAGGATTGTTTCTAACTAGCTCTCATAACTTAAATTAACCCATTTCTATTAGTCTACATGCTACCACACAGCTCATAGCTTTTACCTCTCTTCCTACATGTTCTGCTTCCTCTGCATTTAGCTAGCAACTCCCCCTTTCTTCTTCCTAGTGCTCTCTCTGACCAGACGTCCTGCCTTTAACCTCTGCCTAGCTTTTTAGGCCATTTAGCTTTTTAATAAACCAACTACAGTGATATATTTTTACATAGTGTCATCAAATATCTTGCAACAAATACCATAAGGACTACTTGCAAGGAAAACAATGTAGGTGCTTGTGACATGCCACATCACTGTATAACTGTAGAATATGTCTATCATAACTTGTATCTGGCCCTCATCTTGATCCTGACGGTGGCTGCACTTACACTGAACACATCTTTTGTTTTGCAGGATTCCAATGGAACAGGAGAGTTTGGATCTTTGGAGGAAATGCCGAGTTACTTCATGTGTATATTGAACAATATTTCTGTTGTCCTATCGTCTCCAGAATACTTTAGTTGTATAAAAAATAAATCAGCACTGATACATCATCTTTATTTTTGTTAGAAGGCTGTGGGAATAGGCATATTACATGAATAATAGATTTCTGAGAAATTACTGACTTGGGAGTGAAGCAAGCTTGATAACTGAGCACATAGATTTAGGATGAGCAAAGATCCTGGCATCAGATCCTAACTCTGCTTTTTAGCTGGGTGACTTTGATGTGATTTGCTCAGATTTCTGTTTCTGTAGTAAATACCTGATGTGCAGTACTTAAAAGGAGAGAAGGTTCATTTAGGGTCATGGTTTCCTACCACGCGATCTTCTCTGCCTGTTGCTTTGGCTCTGTGGCTTCAAAGTTCATCATGATGAAAAGGAAAGGGCCAAACCACTGGCTCTAGAGTCAGAATGTCCAAGTTTAAATTCTGGCTTGAGATCTTGCTCAAGTTACTGAACCTCTGTCTTTGCTCTGTCCCCAACTTAATCTCCTCACCTTTGAAATGGGATAGCAATAATACTAACACTCATTTAGTGCCTTCTTTGTGCAATTTAAATAAGATAATGTATACAAAAGGCTTAGCATAGTAATAGCACATAGCAATGAATAAGTATTAGCTACAGATAATGATAATATTAATAAATAATAATGTCTAAAGCAGTGATTCTCAGGTGGTGGGTAACAACCCCTTTGGGGATTGAACCAATTTGGGGTCAAACAATCCTTTCACAGAAGTTACATACCAGATTTCCTATATATCAGATATTTATTGTCAGAGACAAGCTTCAACAAGTATACCACTTACCAGAGTAGGAGCATGGAGATCAGAAAAATAAGTAAAGAGAATGAATATGTGAGGGAAAATAATAAAACAGAAACATAGGATATATCCAGAGGGAGTTCCAGTGAATACTATAATCACCCATGTTTAATTTTCCTTACACTTTTAAACGCCAATACAACACGGAGAAGAAGACAAAAGAAGCCTTATCATTATAAAAAGGACAACTAGAACAGTTACTTGCTTCAATACATTGAGACATCAAGTCATTAATTCTTGAGAAAAGCGTCCTGTTGTTTATGCAGTGAACCCACCCTAGACCAAGTATCCTGAAGGCAGTCACTCCCTAGGTCAAACTTTTCAGTTCAAAAAAAGGAGCAGAAGTGCTTGAATTCTCTGACCTCTGGCCAGGGTGGAGTGGATCTACCTGTACAAGCCACCTTAATGTCCAAAATACCATGTAATCACACCTTAGGTCAGGGTGTGTAGCCACACTTGTTGTTAACAACTTTGAGCAAGTTCAAACTCTCTGATCTTTAGACAAGGTGGAAACAGGCTCACATTTTTGGGCCTTCACAATTTATATTAAGATTCGTAACAGTAACAAAGTTACAATTATGAAGTAGCAATGAAAATAATTTTATGGTTGGGGATCGCCACAATATAAGGAACTGCCCTAAAGGGCACAGCATTAGGAAGGTTGAGAATCACTTGTCTAAAGCTTCTCTTCTTAATAAAACTTCTGTGGTTATATATTCAGTATCTGTACTGCCCAACATGGTAGCTGCTAATGTGATTGAGAAATGAATGACTTGATTTATATTTTTATTATTGTATGCATATGGATTTTTTTCCGAGCATGTATGTCTGTGCATCGTGTGTGTGCATTGCTCACAGAGGTCAGGAGAAGGCATCGGATACCCCAGAACTGGAGTAGCATACGGCTTCGAGCCACCATGTAGGTGCTAGGAATTGAAGCAGGGTCCTCTAAAGGACAACTCTGTGCCCAGCACATGAAGTATCACAGAAGAAACAGGCCTGTGTCCAAATTTCACCTTGACACCTTACTATTTGTGTCATGGAAAATCTCACCATTTGGGGCTTGTTTCCTTGCCATTTCTGTGAGACCAAGAATAGAAGCTACCTGACTGGATTGTCCTGAGAATTAAATGTTTTATGATTTGTGTGCGTGTGTGTGTTTGTGTGTGCATGCATGTGTGTGTGCTTGCATGCGTATTGTGTGTGTGTGTGTGCATGTTTGTGTACCCGCACCCTGGGTTCTGAAGATCAAACCCAGGTCCTTGTGGTTACCCAGAAAGGACTTCACTATCTCCCATGACTCAGTGCATTATTTTTACGAAGAATTTGAACGCTGTTGACACCTCATGTGCACTCAGTGCTTGCTGATCATCTTCAGTGTTGTCATAGTTTGAGTCCACTGGCTCAAGGAGAGTCTGAGGCCATGATGATGGAGCCCCATGACTGGCTTTGAACTGTCTTCTTCTCTGATATCAAATTAGCAATCAGCCCTTGGGCACGCTATAGTTTTCTCCCTTGTTAACTTTTTAATATAGTGGTTAAGAGCCAGACCAGGGGCTCGGTTCTGTCACTAGCTATTGCCTGTGAGACTTTTTGCAAAACTTACCTAACTTCTCTGCATCTCGTTTACTCATGTGTGAGCCTAGAAGATGATAACTGTCATATGAATGTTGTTATGATTAGACACAAACATTAGTAGAAGCTGTTGGTAAGTGTGCTGCATACACAGTTACAAACACACAGCCACACAGGCTGCTGTTCTAGCATAGAAAACTTACTGTGAGTTTCCATGTGGAGGCCTATGGTTCTATTTTCTAAGTACATGCTCTTCCAGGCACTAGAGTAAATGCATTGTAATAAACCCACAGTTCTGGAAGCTGCTTGTTAGAATTATGCTAACTTTTGTAGCAGATAAACCATAGACTGTCAGGGACTTAATGAGACAATTTTCAGCTCTTATACACCCCATGGCAATGACTCTGGTTCCTTCCACCATACAGGTTCTTCCCAAGATAGGTTAAATGGCCTTCCACATTCCTGCTGATGGGAAATGACAAAAGGAAGATGGAGGAGAGTTGTAGGAGTCAGGTCATGTCATGTGATAGAACTCAATCACATTGTCAAGCCTGCTGCAAAGGAGCCTAGAGATGGAAACCAGCTGTGTGATCTAGAGGAAGACACGGTGAACTTTTGAGCCGATGACTGCTATCTGCTGTGTTGAGAATTCTATCCAAAGGGGCTAGAAAACACTGAAGTTAAACCCTTTCTCAGCATTCTTCACTATATGGCAGAGTCAGAATTCAAACCCAGGTCCCACTGGCTCCAATGTCTTTAGTTCTCACAACTGAGCCTGTTGGTCAGGGACGTAGTATTGCCCATGGACTGAGTACAGTGGTGATAGAAGATGAGAACACAGGGTTGATTGGATATGAATTCATACAGTTACAGTCCATATCATCATAGCCCATGATTCATTACCAGTATAGAACATAGCCTGTGTGAGCACGAGACAGGCATTGGCTATGCTAAGTATCAGTGCTGGTACTGCGTCTGATGTGGGACTGAGGAGGAGTCTGGGTGGGTGGAAGAATGGGTGCAGTTGAGCTAGCATTTTACATTTTCTTTCTACCCAACCTGTTAAATCACTCTGGCTTCCTTAGTCTTTACAGAGGCATTGATCTTGAGTAAGATATAAGAAGCAAATATATGTGGTACAAACAAACTCCTTTGGAGGGTTGGAATTTTTCATTTCTGAGCAATTTTATTTTCATTTAATTCTATAATCTCTTTGCCAGCTCTTGGTATTTCAGTTTAATATTAAACCCATCCTTTTGCTTCAAGAAATGAAGTCATGATCAATAGACTCCTTGAAGGACACAGTGGGGCTCCTTGATGTCATTAATATTGATCTTCTGGAAGCTGGTAAAAGGGAATGCAAGGAAATACTATAACAAAAGAAGTCTAGTATAGGTGGAGGCTGCTTGTTCATTTCCCTGCCAATCTCCTCCTACAAAATGGCACCAGCGTGAGGTAACTGTGTCCACATAAAACCTGAGAGCTTGAGAAGGAAGTCTAGACACACACAAAACAAAACGAAACAAAACGAACAAACCCGAGTTTAGCACAGCTTCTTTGTAGGCAGTTTTTTTTTTATTCTTTTTTGAGATGGAATTTCTCTGTGTAGCTTTGGTGCCTGTCCTAGAACTAGCACTTGTAGACTGGATTGGACTTGAACTCACAGAGATCCACGTGCCTCTGACTCCTGAGTGCTGGGATTAAAGGCCTGTGCCACAACCCCCTGGCAGTAGCCACATTTTCTTTTTATCTTGGGGCAATGCTAACCAAAGACGTGAAAGACCTGTACAACAGCAACTTTAAGTTTTTGAAGAAAGAAATTGAAGAAGATATCAGAAAATGGAAAGATTTCTCATGCTCTCAGATAGGTAGGATCAACATAATAATAATGACAATCTTGCCAAAAGCAATCTACAGATTCAATGCAATCCCTATCAAAATCCCAACACAATTCTTCACAAACCTCTAAAGAACAATACTCAACTTCATATGGAAAAACAAAAACCCAGGATAGCCAAAACAATCCTGTATAATAAAGGAGCTTCTAGAGGCATCACCATCCCTGACTTGAAGCTCTGCTATAGAGCTATAGTAATACAAACAGCTTGATAGTGGCATAAAAACAGACAGATAGATCAATGGTAGTCCATTGAAGACCCTGATACTAATCCACACACCTATGATCACCTGATTTTTGACAAAGAATCTAGAATTATACAAGGGACAAAAGAAAGCATCTTCAACAAATGGTGCTGGTAATGAGTAGAAAAATCATGAACATGGTAGTTATTTATCTAATGGTGCTAATAATCATATAAGTGTGAATCACTAAAAAACAGATTGTCATATGAAATAAAAAGTGAGACCAAATTATGTGTTTCCTATTCAAGTAGCTGAAAAGTAAAAAGGAATAGAGAAAGGCATACCAGGATAACACCAATCAAATAAAAGACAATATGTTATGTTAGCTTCAAACAAAGCAGATGTCACAGGAAGCCAAAATATCAGTGATAAAGGCAGGCACAACCTAATGGTTTCACCATGATAGGCATCCCAATAAAACCACATCACCAACAAGGAGCCTCACAATGGCATCTCAATAAATGGGAGGAAAGATTCAACAGAGCTGAAGGAAATCAGTCCATTCTTCAGTTGAAGATTCTAACTACTCAGCGTTTGTACACGGGTGGTTGTGGAGGCCAATGCGGGACATGAACTCACAGGGTTAAGTCCTTGCTGTGGAGACATCATCACCTGTTGGGCCTCCACCACCTATGTACAAACGCTGGTTGTCCTGGTGTGTGCTTGTATTGAAAAGGTTAAACAAGAGGCTCTCTGGGGCTCGCTGGCCAACCAGCACAGTCACATTGTAAGTTCCAGGTAAAAGCAAGAAGCCCTGTCTCACAGAAGAAGGTGGGGACAACTGAGAAGACACTTGAGGTTGTCCTCTGGCCTCCATACTTGCACATGTACACACGCCCACCAAAAGAAAATAAGTTAACCGATAAAGCAAGTAAAAAGGAAAGAAATAAATATATAGCTGAACCAAAGAATGAATAACAAAAATGTGTATCATACAACTAAAGCAGTAGTTAGGAGATATATGAGTCAGCTTTCCATCACTGAGGCAAAATACCAGAGATAGCAACTTAAGGGGAGGAAAGCGTTTATGCTGACTCATGGCTCCTCCATTCTCTTGCTCTGAGCTTTTGTAGCAGAGCACATCTCCATGGGAGCACACGGCAGAACAAACAACCCCTCATCTCATGTGACACAAAGAGAGGAGTACTTGAAGTCCCAGTGTGCCTCCCATGAAAGAACTTCCTCCTACTGGTCCCACCTCCTATGATTCCTCCCACAAACACCAGGGGCTCAGAACAAAGCCTTTCACATGTGGTCCTTTGAGGGGATAAAAATTATAGCAGAGGAAACCCCAGATTTTTAAATGATCTTGCATTTAAAATGACATCTGCGATCAACAACTCAAACTTTTGCCTTGGAAAGTGAAGAAAATAAGAGTAGTAAAAGCCTAAAGTGAGGAGAGGAGGAGGAAGAAGAATTTTAAAGATGAAGATCAGACTAGAAATCCATGGCAATGAAAAGAACATTAGAAAGAATCAGCAAACTTCAAAACTAGTGTTTTTAAGGGTTTGTTAAATTTCCAGTCAAGCTATCCAAGGAAAAAGAGAGAGAAGATAGATCATCAATATTAGAGATGGATAGCAAGCCACTGTTGTTTCCTTTGACCCCTGAAAGATAACAGAGAGGTGTTATGAAGAACTCTTACGAAGTTGCTAACTCTGTTGAAATGAGTCACTTTCTTAAACGATAAGAACAGTCAGAATTCACAAGGGGATATAAAAAACATTGGTAGGTTTTTTTTTTTATCTGTTAACAAAACTGAATTAGCAGCTAGTAACATTTCTAAAAGGAGAATACCCATATGGCTTCATTGATGAGTTAGACCAAACATTTGAAGATGAATGTGCTGATTCTCCAAAATACCACCCAGCTATCAAAACTTATGGAATACTTCCTTTCATATCTTCTGACACCAACACAATCCTGATGCTGAAAGAACAGCATCTCATTATACACACACACACACACAAATATACACACACATACAAATTTTTGATGAGGTATTCACAAATTTAATCCAATATCATATAAAAATAATATATAACATAAAATAATAATATGCCCCAAGAAGTGGGATTTGTTCTATGGAAGCAATAACTGTTCCAACATTGGATAATCAATGTAATCCATCCCATCTGTCCTGGTTAGTTTTCTTGTCAACTGAACACAAGCAAGAGTCATCTGAGGAGAGAGGACCTCAATTGAGTAAGCACCCCCAAAAGATTGGCCTGTGGGCAAGACAGTGGGGGCATTTCTTTGATTAGTGATTAATGTGGGAGGGCTCAGCTCACTGTGGGCACTGTCTCCCCTGGGCAGATGGTCCTTAACTGTGTAAGAAAGACTGAACAAATCATGAAGGGCAAGTCAGTGAGCAGTGTTCCTTCATGGCTTCTGCCTCTAAATTCCTGCTCTGACTTCCTTCAATGAAGGACTGTGATGTGGAAATGTAAGTCAAATAAACACTTTCCTCTCCAAGTTAGTTTTGTTCAGTGTTTTTTTTTTATCACATTCACAAACCCTATGACATCTTTTGGATAAGGAAGAAAAAAATCAGATTTTTATCAATTAATACACAAAAAAGTTCACAAAATCCAAATATACATTTGAGGGGGTCCAAAAATGTGAGCCTATTTCCACCTTGTCCAAAGGTCAGAGAGTTGAACCTCACCTCTATTCCTTCAATGTTATTGTCTGTTTCTACCTCAAACAAAGTCCCAACTAGATATAGATCAGAGAGTTCCACTGTCTCAAGGTTATTGTCAACAGGTATGGACAATAATATCCAGATCTTATATTTCAAAAATAGAGAAGTAGATATGTTTCTATTCCAAACAAAAGTCTAAGGATCCAACTAAGGTTCCAGTTCCCTTAAGGAGATAACAATGGATTCCATCCAGGGAGTGGTTTGCCTACAGAATGTTTTGGACTAGGATGTGAGCGTGTCTTGTTTTGTTCTAGCAACAGAATGTTTAACTATGAATGTAGCCCACCACCTTCAACTGGTCTCTTCATTTCCTTGTATCATAATAATGCATTTCTTTTAAATCTTACTATCTTTTGGAGTTGGGATATTTTAAGTAATTGGAAATTAAACATGGACAATTTCAGTATTCACTGGAACTCCCTGCCGATACTATTCTATGTTTCTGTTTTATTATTTTTATTTGTGTCTTTGTACTCTTTACTTATTTTTCTGATCCCCATGCCCCTACCCTGGCAAGAAGTATTTTTGTTGAGGCTACTTGTATATATGAATACCAGGGGGCTGGGGTGAAGCTCCCAGCCAAACATTCCAGACTCTTTGGATAAAGGGGTGCCAGTAAGATGAAGTGAAGCCCCTCAACCAAACATTTTAGACTCCTTGAATAAAGGGGCACCTGCTCAATTCTGGCTACTTCCTGTGGGCATGGGGTAATGTGAGAGAGGGGAGGGTTGGGAGTTGGTGACTCACACTCACCAAGAGGTGTGGCTGGAGTGGCATCTGGTTTACTGCCATCATGGAGACCTCAGGCAGCTGTTTCTTGAGGGAGGTGAGAAGGCATGTGGCTGGGAGAAAAATATATTGTTATTATTGGCTCTATGAATGGGGCTGGCCATGGGAAGGGTTATTAACTGCCAGAAAGAATGGGACAGAGAAGTGTCCTGATTGTACAAATGAGGCTCAGGTGAATAAGTGAGACATGAGCAGATACACCCTTTCAAAAACAGATTTTAGTTGGTAGGTGTCCTTTTGAGTCAGGTTGGTACCAATGGTGCAGTCCCAGGAGCTGGTACAGGTATTGGCATTAGTCTAGAGGGCCACCCACACAGCAAAAAGTGGCCTTCCACCTCATCAGCTTCTTGGATGCTACTCTGGGGGATTGATCTTCTCATCCCGCCAAGACAGGTAGACTAAATCTTCCCCCCACAGGAAAATCTTTGGGCCTGCTGGACTCAGCAGCTAATGGCAAATACTGCTTCTAAGGCTGGTGTTCTTCAAAGACTATGGAGAAAGTTGGAATTGCCTGTGCAGTTTAAAAAAAAAAAGCTGTCTCATTTCTGATCATTTACCCCTCCAAGATCTGTCTAATGGCATCTGATGATTTAAGGTACTTGTAGCTCATTACTTCATTTGTTAAGTTTCTTGCTAAAAAATACAGACAGGTGTTCCTTTTTCTCAGGCTTCCTAGCCCAGGATTAACAGGTTTCAGGTGTATCTTCAGAGATCCAGAGTTCCCAATTCCCTTTAATTGTCTTCTAAAAATGTTCCTGTTCCAGTTTTCTTATAGATACCTGCAGGTTCCTGAAAAAGTTTGGCTGCCTTATCAAGAAATCTGGTCTGGTAAAAACTAACAGTCTCCAGAGCCCATTTTAACCCTACCCATTTTCAAGCATATTTTACAGGTTACTCCTGATGTCTGAACCAAGACCAACTTACAAAGGGCCCTCCTCCTTCTCTTTCTCCTTTCCTCTTCCTCCTCTTCCTCTTCTTCTTCCTTCTCCTCCTCTTCCTCCTCCTCCTTCTCTCCCTTTTCTGTCTCCTCTTCTCATCCTTCGCTACCTCCTTCTCCTGCTCCTCCTTTACACTGTCTCCTTTTACTCCTCCATACCCAATGACAAGCTTTGAGGTGGAAGGTCTTCTGTAACCAATAATCTTCTTGGAGGAGCTATAGGATGTTGCAGGAGCTGGCATGTCTCTGTGTTAGAATCTCTTTTGTTAAATGCCATACTCTCAGATCTGTAAAGGCACTTGAAAATTGGGCACCATTACCTGTTAATTATATTTAAACTAGTCATTTAAGTTAAATTTAGACATATATTTTACCCAATTAGTTACAGCTTACCTGTAGTGATAGGGGGAGCGGGCCCTGCTTTTCGTCCAGCCCAGCTCCCACACG
>LOEQ01002648.1:74214-95031 GCA_001685075.1 Bramus lutescens | reverse complement strand
CCAGGAGGGGTGGAACCTCCTGAGTTGTCCTCCCATCTAGGATGAAATGTTGACAGGCCCCGTCTTATGCCCATCTGCAGTGAGATCATGGGAGCAATGCCATGTCATGTCCTAATGACAGCACTCACCACATTCCTTCCAGTGCCCTGGCACTTCCATCCCCTGCTCTGCTGTGTTCCCTGAGTCTTGTGTGTGGAGAGCGCTGTGGTACAATTATGCTGTATATTTAATATATTTGAACACTCGGTAGTTCCCTATTCTTAGCACCCTGACCAGTCAAGGGTCTTTGCATTAGCTGTGGCCTCCTACAAGCAGAAGCTTCCCTAAGCCAGGCTGAGAGCAGTACTCATTTACTTTTATAAAAATGAGGATTAGGACATGCAGTCAGCGAAACCGCTCAGTGCAGCAACATTCTGACCCGTTGCATCTTATCACGCCCGTTCCACTACCCTTTCCCCTGTCCCCTCTGTTTCCTCCCTCTCTAAGATCATTTCCTCCCCATATGATCCTCTTTCAAGCTTCATACCTACCCCTGTGCACATCCATAAATATATTTGTAAAATTCGAAATTTAGGTTTCCCTTATGAGGGAGACTAAGATATTTGTCTTTCTGAATCTGACTAGTTTCGCGTAACATCATGGCTTCTAGTTAAAATCGTTTCCCTGCAAAGGCCATGATTTCATTCTCCTTTACAGCAATCCTTGTGTTTGTTCTTGTGTGTGTGTGTGTGTGTGTATGAGTGTGCATGCATAGCTTACTGGCACTTGCGCAGGCATGTGCACAGTTCCCTTATGCATTGATATGTTGGTGGCTGTCTTGGCTGGTTTCATTTCCTGGCAACTGGGAGTAGCTCATCAGTACACTGATGTGTTAGTGTCTATGGTGTGTTGACTTTGATTCCCTTGCATACATCCAGGAGTGACACATCTGGGTAGAGTGTATATCTGTTTAAAAAACAAAATAGCATTCACATGATTTCTATAGTGGCTGAGTAAATTCACATTCCCACTAGCAGTAAATTCAGATCTTCTCTCTCCATATCCTCACCAGTATTTATAATCTTTTTTTAAAATTTGTTCTTTATTTGGTTTTGTTTTATGCTTTCTTTTTTTAATATTTATTTATTTTATATACCAATCACAGATCCCTCTCCCACTCCTCCACCTGCTCTCCTCCCATTCCCCAGCTTCCCCCTTCCACTCTTTAGGAAGGGTAAGGCCTCCCATGGGGAGTCAGCAAAGTCTGGTACATTAAGTTGAAGCAGAACCAAGCCCCTCCCCCTGCACCAAGGCTCTGCAAGGCAGCCCACCAAAGGAAATGGACTTCAAAAAGCCAGCTCATGCACCAGGGAAAGATCCTGGTCCCATTCAGGGGCCCCTCAAACAGACCAAACTATGCAACTGTCACCCATGTGCAGATGGCCTACTCTGGTCCCATGCAGGCTCCTCAGCTGTTGGTCTAGAGTTTATCAGTTCCCACGAGCTTGGTTCAGCTGTCTCTGTAGATTTCCACATCATGATCTTGACTCCCCCTACCCTTGCTCATGTAATCCCTCTTCCTTCTCTTCAACTGGACTTCCGGAGCTTGGACTGGTGCTTGGCTGTGAATCTCTGCATCCGCTTCCATTAGTTAGTGAATGAAGGCTCTATGAAGATAGTTAGGGTATTCTCTAATCTGATTACAGGGGGAGGCAAGTTTCGGAACCCTATCCATTATTGCTAGGGGTCTTAGCTGGGGTCATCCTTGCGGATTCCTGGGAATTTCCCTAGCAGCAAGTTAATCCCATAATGGCTTCCTCTATCAAGATATCTCTTTCATTGTTCTCCCACTCTGTCCCTTCCCCAGTTCAACCATCTCCATCCCTCATATTCTTATCCCCCACCCCCAGTTTACCCAGGAGATCTCATCAATTTTTCCTTCCCAGGGTGATCCCATGCCATCCCTCTTAGGGTCCTCCTTGTTACCCAACTTCTCTGGATCTGTGGATGGTAGTCTGGTTATCCTTTGTTTTACGTCTAGTATCTACTTATAAGTGAGTACATACTATCGGGGACCAGCCTCGACAAAAATACCACTTGCCAGGGTAGGGGTGTGGGATTAGAAGTAAAAGTAGAGAGTATGAAGACATATAAATAATAAAATTGAAAACATAGAGAAACATAGAGTAGTGCTGGGAGGGAGTTTCAGTAAATACTGAAATCACCCACATATAATTTCCAACTGCTTAAAATACCCCAACCCCAAGAGGTAGAAGTAAGATAAAAAAACTGCATTAACATGATACAAGGAAATAAATATACCAATTGAAGGTCACAGTCTACATTCATAGTTGAAAATTCTGTTGTTAGAACAAAACAAGTCATGCTCACACCCTAGACCAGAACATTCTATAGGTAAACCACTCCCTGGGTGGAATCTGATGTTATCTCCTTAAGGAAACTGGAACCTTAGTTCAACCCTTAGACTTTTGTTTGAGGTAGAAATATATCTCTTCTCTATTCCTGAAATACTAGATCTGGATATTAGCCACATCTGTTGACAATAACCTTGAGAAAGCAGAAGTCTCTGGTTTAAATCTAGGTGGGGTCTTTGTATGGGTAAAAACACAATAACCTTGAAGGAATAGAGGTAAGTTCCAACTCTCTGACCTTTGGTTAAGGTGGAAATAGGCTCACATTTCTAGGCCTCCACAAAAGAGAAGAGAAGAGGACCATATTTTAGAGCTGTCAAATCTTAGAATTCTCTGAACTGTCAGCCTGGAGCACTAGATGTGTGTTGGTTTGAAAGAAAATGACCTCATAGGCATGGTGGTACAATTAGGAAGTGTGGCTTGTTGTAGTAGGTGTGGCCTTGTTGGAGGAAGTGTGTCATTGGGGGTGGGCTTTGAGGTCTCGGATGCTCAAGCCAGGTCTAGTACGGCTTTCTCTTCCTGCTGCCTGCCAATCAGATGTATCACTCTCAGCTACCTTTCCAGCACCATGTCTGCCTGAATGCCACTATGCTTCCTTCCATGATGATAATGAACTAGACCTCTGAATCTGTAAGCCAGCCCCAATGAAATGTTTTCCTTTGTAAGAGTTGCCTTGGTCATGGTGTCTCTTCATAGCAAGAGAAACCCTAAGACTGTGTAATACTATTTTGTAATAGTCCAAAAAAAATGAACAGAGAAACCCCTGAAATGTGTCTCCCATATAGCCCTAAGTGCAAAGCAATAGTTATCAAGATTCCTAGATTAGGAATTGCTGGAGGAAAAACAGAGTGCAGATCTTCATGTAGATTCAGCGGTTTAAAAGGGTAGGGCCAGAGAATCAATATTTTTAACACGCTCCCAAGTGGTGCTAATGTATTCCTGAGCACATTTTGGACACATTTATCATATTTAAACATGGAAGTACAAGAGATCTTAAGAAGGTAACAAACCCCTTAAAGCTGCTCTGCTCCCATCCTAGGAATCAAGCCCTACCTAGCAGAGCTTGAGAGCTTGAGGTTGCGCCTGGTCACTGGGCTCTTGTTCCCATGCTGGCATGCCTACTCGTGACTAAGATATCAAACTACACTCAGAAGGCCGGGGATATTAGATCAGCTAAGAGTTGGGTTATTTAAAGCATTTTTAAAATACAATTTCCACCAGTCCCTTTTCTATCATCCTTATTATTCTAGGAGCTTCTTCGATGCTTCTCCCTGTTTCCATCCTTGACAACACCTGGAACTGGTCTATTCCCATCATATCAAGGGATGAAGTAGTACAGTCAGAGGACAAGAAGTCTTTTACCTACCTCTCATGTATCAGAAAGATGGGAAAGCCTGCTCATGGGTTTGCAGCCAGTGTACGTCCAGAACGCCACAATAAGAAGAGTCCTGAACGTGGGACATAGGATTCTGAAGACACCTTGCCAATCATTATCATGATTTCATCTTTGAATGTCTGCTTGGAAACGCTAGTGAAACGATGGTATGTGACCCAAGGCTTCAGCCTTGGAGCCCTTGCACTCTCGTTCCACCCTACTTCCATGGTGCTTTCTTTCCTACTTGTTCCCCAACTTGTACTATGTGCTGTGCTCACTTGGCTTCTTTTCCTGGGACCTGTTCTGTTGTCCCTTCTGAGGTTATCAGGGACCAGGGCACCGATATATTCAAGGTTAAGAAGTCTGCATCTGGAGAGCACTGCATCATGGGGAGAGGCCCAGGCAGCAACCTGTTGGTCCTAAGCTCTGTGTGCCTTGGCCGTTTGCTGGAATTCTGCAGCCTCAGTCCAGGGACTAAATGTTTTCAGCCAGGAAGAAGACTTTCTTTTGAGATTACCCTTCTGCTGTGGGCTCATGGGAAGAGGAGGGTGACATCTCCAGTCCTCAGCCTTTAATTTTCTTTTTGCTTTAGGCCTGAAAAGTCTAAAATAACTCACAGAGACCTCTGTGGCCAAGAGCTACAGAGAAGTAATCGAATTCCATTGATAGTTTAACAGATGTTCACTCTCCCGAACTTTGTGTGGGATAAAAAGCTTTATCCTATGCACCACAAAGGAAGTAAAGAATTGAGAAGAGAGTGAGGTGGAACTGGGAATGTCAGGTTCAGGATGACCCAATGATCACTGGGACAGTCTAAAGGGGGAGAGGAGCAGGGATGCCTCTGAAGAGGCCTGTATAAATAGGCAGTGACTCAAAACAAGTTCCCCACACCAAGAGAGTGTTAGTCCATGTCTAAATCCCATAGTGATGGATTAAGCTCTTGTTTTTGGGTGAATGGAGGACTGAAATAGAAAATAAGTTAGGATACTAGAAAATAAGGAATCTTAAATTTGTTATATGCCTGTTTTTGAACGCTGAGGTGTTTTTATGTGTTATAGCTCAAAAAGGGGGAATTGGGCCAGGCCGTGGTGGCGCATGCCTTTAATCCCAGCACTTGGGAGGCAGAGGCAGGCGGATCTCTGTGAGTTTGAGGCTAACCTAGTCTATAAGAGCTAGTTCCAGGATAGGCTCCAAAGGTACAGAGAAATTCTGTCTTGAAAAACCAAAAATAGGGGGGGAATTGGAAGGGGTTTAGACTGTTCAAGGGAAGGGACCCTCTCCCAGCAATGTGAGTGTGGCAGGATGGGAGTGATTGATCTTGTCTGGCCAACAACTGCTTTTCAAGGGTACAGAGAATTTCAAAATCAGCTACAAGTTCTCAAAGATCAAGAAACACAGAGACTGAGGTTGGTAGAAGCTCCCTAAGAAACAGGAATGATTTGTGTGGTCTGGCTTCCCAGAGAGGTCTCTGAATTGTGTTTTCAAAACATTTATTTTATCCTGGTATGGCAAAACAGGCCTGTAGTCCCAGGCCTCAGAGGCTGAGGCAAAAGTTCATGAGTTTGAAGACAGCCTGAGATATACGGTCCCCGTTTTGCTTCCTCTCCCACTTCCTTCCTCCCTCTCTACCCCTCCTTGTACCTGAATGTTCCTTTTTACTTTATCTGGGAGAAAACTTTCTTAAAGCAACTTTGCTAGTGGAAACCCCAGTGGTTGCTAGGGTAACATTAGGATGCTGAGATTCTAGGAGTGTGCCCAGCACCGGTGAAAATATTTTGGATGTTTTACTTTCTTTTTCTTTATCCCCTCATCTAATTTTCCTATAACATACATTCTTATCCTGTACAACTGTTTCAGATAGATTTTTTTGCAATAAAAAGTAACTCGGTGTCTATGGTAAAGATGAATTTATGACTATAGCCCCCCCTTACATGTTTTTGGAGGGGAGAAAAGATAGAGGAAATTAAACACAAAGCAATTCACACAAACAAAAAATCACAGACAGTGTCTCTCTCTTCCCCATCAGGTGAATCCAGCAACAAAAGAAAGGGCAGCGATTCTCAGTGAGCAACCAGAAGCAAAGCTCCTGAGGGAGACCAGGTCTTCAGAGGACCAAAGCCACCCCAGAGACCTACTCACGGAATGAACCATGGCAGGTTACTGTGACATTAGGACAGATTCTGTGGCTAAACCAACGCCTTTCCAGTGGAAATTCTTCTGTAACTAAACAAGTTCCACGTTGCAGTAAAAAGATACCCAGTGTTGAAACCAATGATACTGCGCCAGAAATTTCGGGACACTTCCTTGGAGCTCCCGGGGGCTTGGATTTGACTCATGGAAGATTTTAGCTCCTCTGTGTAGCCTCAAAGCTGCCACAAGAGAGAACACTCAGTATCGGTGCAACTCACCTCGGTGGTAAACCAAGACAGCAAACGCTATTCACTAGGCTGAATCGTCCAGGGAGCCAAAGGACCGATGAGAGTCTGATGAGATAACGGCGCTTTCAGAATCAGACAGTGGGGAAGGCTTCTTTAGAAGGGGTCACATCCCCGACACTGTCAGAAGACTGAGCACCCTACTTGGCTGCTTGCCTTCGCGTTGATGGAGCCTCTGTGCTAATTCAACTGGATCTGTTCGCAGAAGCTCACGTTTCCTCTGTGTCGGGGATCCTGTTTAGCTCTTGATGGGTATTTTGTCTTTATCGGCATCTCTGTTCAAAATCCACCACAGAATCAAAGAGAAGAAGAACCCCCTTGGGGTGTTTTATATCAGGTCTCAGGAGGCCCTTCTCCTCTCCTGGTACTCTCATCCACACACAGCAGTCCTGTTGGCTCCCGTGGTCCTCATAAAAGCCAAACTTGAGAATGAAGAGATGAGCTGAAGTCTATCTTGTGTTGGAGTCCCTGGCTAAGTTCTGATGCTGTTATGGGTCAGAGTCATTTAGCACAGAGGGGACAAAAATGAAAGAGCCCGCTGTTCAAATCCGTGGGGCTTCCTAGCAGGCAGGCTGTAAGTGGATCCGGTAATTTATGTGCATACCACTGAGGGGAAGCTGACAGTGGCCTTTCGAAACACACAGTCCATCCTGTTTGGGTGGTAACTATAAACTAAAGGAAGTGCTTGTGTCAAGAAGTTTTGTCGATTTTGTTTTGTTTCATTTTAATCTGCAAATACGGATGGGAGGGACAGGGCTTAAGAAAGTATAAGAAACTTGGGTATGCTAAACTGTCTAGAGACATAGAAAACTTTGGGGTTCTGCAAGTCTTACCTGATTTTGGGCTGGAGAAATGGCTCAGGGGTTAAGAACACTTGTTGCTCTTCTAGATAGTTCAAGGTCGACTCCCAGCACCCACATGGTGTTTCACACCCTCTGCAACTCCAGTTTCAGGGAATCTGATGGCTGCTTCTGGCCTCTATGGGTACTGGGCACATAAGTGGTATACACATAGGCAGGCAAAACACTCATGTGCATAAAATTAAAAAAAACTAAATGAACCATGAAGACTGACTGTGAGACACTGTGATTCTGTGGTAATACTAAGCTGGAGTATGTATCCTTATTCTTCCCATCTAATGCAGTTGCAAAACATCATGAGATTGCATGAAAACTAGACAGTAGCAGACAGACTGGAATTCAATTACTATCTTCCTGGTGGCAATTTTAAAACTGTTCCCCGCTCTGATGTCCACTGACTTGCCGTCCATGATGCCCTTGGACATGGAAGTGGGCATTGTTAGTCACAGAGGGCAGGGGGGGCAATTGTTCTGATACAGGAGTACAGAAGGGGATCATAACTTCTTAGTTTTCCTTCCTTTTCTCTACAACTGTTCTTACAGTCCTGCTTGTGATGGTCCCCAGGCACCCCAAAATCTGATGTGTGTGTGGGGGCTTGGGGGAAGCTCTGGTTCTAGAGGGATGGTAAAAAGTTTCGGCTTTGTTTTGGTTTATCCTTAACAGTAGAGCTCTGTAATAAAAAAAATCTGGTTTCTCTCCTCGTCCTCTTCCTCCTCTTTACCCTCCTCCTCTTTATCCTTCACCTTTTCTTCCCTCTTTTTCCCCTTTTCCCTCCTCTCCCCTCTTCCTCCTCCTTCTTTGATTCCCCTTCCCCCCTTCCATCTACTTCCCTTTGTATAAGGTTTCAGATGTGATCCAGTTAGCTTTGATTGTCTTATGAAGGCCAAGCTGAGCTCATACTCCCTGAGTTGAGATGCCAGGCATGTGCCTGGAAAACAGTGATTCTATCTTGATGTTTGACTACTGATAGATTTCAGGCCCTCTCTTCTCTTTAGCCTCATATCTGACACAGAAGCCTAGATGCTCCCAGGCTCTGGTGAAAAATCCAGACTGAAGACTCAGGACACATGCTAGGGCTCTGACCCTGCCTTGCTTTTGAACCACCACAAAAGCCCAGCCACTCTCTGCTCTTGGCTCTCCCAGATATGTTTAGATCAGCTTTCTGCCCAGAAAGCTTCCCTGGACTCTCTCACTTCACAGGGAGCAACCTTTAACCTCAACATTCAAAGCAAATTTGGAGTTCAAGGTCCAACATTTTCTTCAAGTGGCATCAATACCCTCAAGAGGAGAAATGCAGCCAGTTGGGAACTGCAGAGCAGACAAGAGTAAAATAGAGTCTGAAAGAACCAGACAGAATTCAGAGAAGGAGATGGGAAAGTTACCCACCAAAATAAATAAGAATTTGTGCCTATTCTCAAAGGTGGGCATGCTTAGATCTGACCATGACCATGATACACTACAAACTGAACCTGGAAGAGATCACTGCCCAGATGCCTGATGCTACTAGGTGGCACATACATACATCCTCTGGACTGGAGAAAGATGTAAGGTGCCTAACCAAGGCTTTCAAAACAGAACTGGCAAAGGGAAGCAGAGAAGAGAGAGCTGGGCATGGTGGCTTGGGCCTGCAAGTCTAGCATATGAGGCACAGAGGCAGGGACATTGCCTTGAATTGAGTTCTAGTCCAGTTTGGACTACAAAATAAGACCCTACTCAACCCCTAAACAAAAATAAAATAAAAATTGAAAGTAGAAGAAATCCTTGGAAGGAGAATGGAGGGAGCAGCATTTGGGGATGGTTATACAGGCTCGGTCCATCTCCTGGTAAACCCGAGTAGTGCAGCAGCAAACATGGAGGTGCAGGATCCTCTATGGTGTGACGACTTAGGATGTAGAGTCCTTGACTATCTACATGTGTGACGACTTAGGATGTAGAGTCCTTGGCTATCTACATGTGTGATGACTTAGGATGTAGAGTCCTCGGGGTGTCTACACGTGTGATGACTTAGGATGTAGAGTCCTCGGGCTGTCCACACATATGATGACTTAGAATGTAGAGTCCTTGGGTTATCTATATGGTGTAATGAGTTAGGATGTAGAGTCCTTGAGCTGTCCACACCTGTGATGGCTTACGATGTAGAGTCCTCGGGATATCCACACGCGTGATGACTTAGGATGTAGAGTCCTTGGGATATCCACACGTGTGATGACTTAGGATGTAGAGTCATGGGGTGTCTACACGTGTGATGATTTAGGATGTAGAGTCCTCGGGCTATCTACATGTGTGATGACTTAGGATGTAGAGTCCTCGGGCTGTCCACACTTGTGATGACTTAGGATGTAGATTCTTTGGGGTGTCTATCTTGTATAGGCAATCACATCTGATGTGTCTTTGTGAGTCCATGTGTTCAGGACATGGCCCTGCCATGCCCAGAAAACACTGTTTCAATCTAGTCTTTCCCTATCTCTGACCCTTACAGTCTTTCCGCATCCTTGTCTGTGATGGTCCCACAGCCTTTCCTCATGCATTTGGTAGCTATGTTTTCTAGTTTTGTGAAGAATGTCATTGGGATTATATTGACTGTGTGGGTGACTCTCCTTAACATAGCCATTTTGCAGCATTAATTAAGCTAATTCGTGAGCATGCATGGTCTTTTCATCTTCTTGTGTACTCTTCATTTTCTTTCTTCATTGTCTTAAAATTCCCACTGCAGAGGTCTTTCACTATGTTGGTTATTTCTTGGTATTTATTTTTAGATAGCATTTTGAATAGAATTTTTCCCCAATTTCTTTTTCATCCAGTTCATTATCCAGTTAATTATTGGTAGAGGAAAAGCTATGGGTTTTTGTAGGTTGACTTTGTTGCAAAAGTGTATGTTATATCTAAGGGTTTTTTGTTCGATTCTCCCAGTCTGATTCCTATATAATTCAGTCATTTTGGCTGCACTGGCCTCTTGATCTCCTGGCTTGGGATTCCTCTCTTCCTCAGTGGCTCCTCTCTTGCTCTACCTCCCTGTCTTTCCTCTCATGGCCCAGTTTGGTGGAACAGCCATGTTCAGCTGGACTCTTCGCTCTGCTGTTCTCTCCCTTACATTTACAATGAACGTCTTCTCCACACTTTAGGAGTACTCTGTCCCCCTCCTTTTATTTCATTTTTCGTTCAGTGTGAGCTTCCTGACATTGGTGCTGGGAACCGAACTCAGGTCCTCTGGAAGAACAGGATGTGCCTTTACCCAGTGTACCCTCTAACTCTCTAAGACTAGCCTGAGCTGACCCAGTTTCTGTGAGATAAACCAGAGCCCGCCCAAGGGATCACAGCTGTGTTAATTCCACAACACACCTGGGCAGCATTTCTGATGCCTTTAACATTCTCTTCCCTTCTCTCCAAGAACCTTCTTAGAGATTCCACTTTGACCTGTTATGACAAGCAGCCTGTTACATCATCACACCATGAAAATCAAGGAGCAGGAAGAGGGTGGAATCTTTCTTCTCACTGAACTTGTACCAGATTGGACCTCAGTAGTAACTCCTGTTGCAGCAGATGGATGCTTCTGGACATTGTTTCTTTCATTTTTATTTTCCCTAAACTTTCGCTTGAGACTCCTCCCTTTAGATTAAAACCATTCTTCAATGCATTAGTGGAATACTACAGGGAGGAGAAGCTTTATCAGAGGTGATGATATGCTTTTCCTTAAGGATGCCAAGCTTATTGCATTAGGATTACTTTGCTCAAAAAGACTTCAGGGAGAAATATAAATGAATCACATACGTCAGGTTTTTTTCCCCACCATCCGCTTTTCTGTGTGATGTTTATTTTCTGAGAGTCACAACAACAGCCGCAACTCAGTGGAGACAGCAGACCAGAGTTGTCTTTAGTGTTTATCCTTTGTTTTCAATTTTCGTTTGTTTTGGATTTTCAATTTTATTTTATTCATTTTATTTTCATTTCTTTCGAATAAGATGAAGTTGTATTGCCCATGTGTGCTAGTGAATGTATGTAGTCCATTCTTTTACTTTTTACAGCTAAGTTTATTTATTTATCTACTTATTATGACTATGTGTGATAGTGCATGTGTCTGGGTATACTCATGCCATGGTCTACATGTGGAGGTCAGAGGACACTTTGGCAGAGTCCATTCTCCATTGTCACCCTTATGTGGGTTCTGGGACAAAACTCGGGTTATCAGGCTGTGGGGCAACATCTTTTACCCACTGAGCATCTTTCCAGCTCCTCCTTTTACTGCTAAACAAAAGTGAGGGACCATTTAAGAGCGATACTCCTCTAGGCTTGTCTGTGCACAGACACATAGAGCATTGAGTTCAGCGAATGACAATCAATGAAATGCAAGCTTCACACAAAGATGACCTTTCACCCCACGATGCAAAGTTTCCACTCAGTAACATCTGGAGACGGCAAAGTCCGGATGACTTAAGTAGATGACTCAGGAGCAGGAAACCCTGCTCAGCCAAGATCCTTTATGAATACAGCTTGTTACCAAATCTGTTCGCTCGACTTCTAATCCACAGATCTGCAGCCCCAGGAACTCCTAGTTTCTTTCCGCCAGTTACAGAGCCCTTTCCCCACCAGCACCTTGGCTCAACCCATTCCAGGGATCCAGTGTGAGTTTCCAATATGGGGCCCACCTGGCTCATTGTTTTGTGGCTCCCTCTCAAACTTCAAGTTTCAACTAACATGGTGTTTCTGTCCATGTTCCTTATTCCACAGCCTGTAAACCGACATCCTGTTCAGGCCTGAGTCCTAAACCAGAGCAAATAGAAAAATACCTGTGAAATTAATAATGGACCCTCAAAATCAGCAACTAGGTGCTTTCTTTGGCCAAATACCGTGCTATTGCTCTAGAGAATAAAAAAGATGATTTTAGTCAAACCCCATAAGCATATGATGATCAATTGTGGCAATGCACTGTGCTGAAAGGACCCCACGGATGAAGTTAACAGTGCACTTGCAGGTCACTTAAGATTGCCACCCTGCTGTGAACTCGGCCTGCTTGTTTAACCACGGTTAAGAGAATCAACCTTACTTGCCTTGGATTTGCAGTGGGATTACCTTTTCAACCTAAGCTAGTACACAGCTGTAATCTTAATTTATGTACTGTTCCATCCCCGAACTAGAACCAGCCATGAGTGCTCTTATGATCATTTACTGAAAGCAGCAAAAATAGAGGTGGAAAGCAATGTAAGATGAATATCCACCATAAATACTGAACGCGCCATACAGATACAGCTTGATCAACAATGACGTTTGTTATCTGCGTCAGTTGGAATCAACTGAAGCTGGTGACATAGTCCCTGGCAAAATTCTGCTCAAGGTTTCTGTGAAATGTGCCTCGTTCCTTCCCTATGTGGTGTTTTTCAGTATTCTTCAATAAATACAGAGCGAAACACTTTGTTAGGAATGTCACTCAGACAGACACATATCCCCACATTCTGCAGACAGGCACAGGGTCACAAGACAGCCTTCTGGCAGGCACAGATTTATCTGATCTACACAATAGACAGATAAAAAGGTGGGAGACATGAGGATTCTGAGGCACAGAAATAAAATCTGGGCTTGCGCTTGATTAAATGACGAAGGAAAAGTGCTTTGATTTCGTTACTTCATGTCACCACACCAACACATTATTGGTAACTTGGAATTTATTATTATAATGCATTCAAACTGACTGAAGTTTGGTACCTCATGTGAGGATTTTTTTAAATGTGTTTAATCCATGTAATCAAACATTCAGAATGTAATTATATCAGCCACATAGATTCGGAAACTGCTTTCTATTTGTGGCGTGGAAGCTTCTCATGTAAAATTTTAAGCAGACAGGGCACTGAGCCAGCTACCACCCAGGCCCGACAGTCCCTCTGTCCATCCTCCCCTTTGGACTGCTGACATGCCTCTATTATGAGGTGGTTTGATTGATCAACAGATTAATTCATTCATTTGGTACCTTTCATGCATTAATCGTCCCAAACTTCTTAACTAGATATTAAGCTCCTAGAGAACACATATCACTCACTGTGTTAATAACAATAAATATTGATGTGTATTTCCTTCTGCGTATTCCAAACGGTGGGTCAGTGCTTTCCTTCCTAGGAACTTGTGAGAGACACACGGCAGCGAATGAACAAAGATTCTGCCCGTACTCTTCCTAAACCTGGGTCTGATGCTTCTTTGCGGGGTCTAATGAGGGCTGCTTGTTCCTTCCTCTGTAAGATGAGATGACAGTGGCACCTGCCTCAGAGGGCTGTGAAGGTAACAGTTGCTACCTGTAAAATATTTAAGGTGACTGGAACGCCAACGATGTTCGGCAGCAGCTGCAGTTCGTATACCATTAGTGCTTATTGGAACGTTCGTTCTCTGTCCTGAGAAAACCTTGACCAGGAAAGGACCCACAGCCTTGGCTAAAGTTCCGTGTTAGTCAAGATGGCTGGCTGAGGATAGAGGGTCAGGCCTGTTCCGGTCATTTCACACTGCCCCGCTTAAAGTTCCATCTTTAAAACGATTCTTGTAATTTTTTTCTTTCTTTTTTCCTTGTACAGAACTTCAGGAATTGTATTCTTTAAATAGGATGCAATGAAGAAATCTCTCACCCCCTCTCCTTTTTTTTGCATAGTCTCCCCCCCACGACCTGCCATATTTTTGTTTTGTTTATTTATTTGCTCATTTTGTTTTTGCATAGTCTTCCACGCAGACCATTATCCTTCTATCTCAGAACTGCTAAGGCATCACCTTGCTTAATGAAGCACCGGCTTCTGGCGCCCCCTGTTGCCTCGCCGAGGGAAATGCAACTGAATGAGAAAAGCTTCATTATTTGTTGGATCCATGAGGCCCTAACATAAATTCCATGCAAATGTACTGCACCTGAAATTAGATTTATATTAACCTTTCCGTGCTCTCTCCAACTTCACTTTTGCCTCTTTGTTTTTCTTTTGTAAGATTTGGTTTTTTCTTAATCGGGCCTTTTTTTGTGTGTATTTTTCTCTTGAGTTTTGGCTGTTTTGCTCTGATTATTTAAAATGTTGTCTTATGTTTGTCTCTTCTTCAGTTTGGCAAAGCCCAGTAAGGTGTATGACGCAGCAAATGACCGCGTCCAGGGCATCTCCAATGAGAGTGGGGTCAAGTGGCCCTCGTGGATGTCCCACAGGACGGTTACTTCCGGCAGGCTAAGGAAGACCCAACTGGATTTAAAGCAGGTGGTTGCGGCAGATGGGTGCTGCAATGCATCTTGGGCAGACTGAATTGACCAGAGACCTTTGAACCGCCAGGATTAGCCTCCTCTTGGAACTAATAAACTCAGCACAATCACCTTGTAATGAAGGGAAGGGTGGACGAGAGGCCCTATGGCAGCAGGTCTGTGGTGGGAGAACCATCTGCGTTAGCTCTATGTCAGGAGCAGGTGACAATGAGCAGCCCACAATACTGACCCACCAAGTATCTGCAAGAAGGGGCAGCAGTAGGCTACCTCCCTATCAGGACTAAAGACACCGCACCGGAGATGAGACAGTGACAGCCCGACAGGCGATCAGCTGCAGGGTCTGAGAGGAATGGAGGCATCCTGGAACTGCAGTATTGGGGGATGGAATTTGGGGTGATTCTGGAGCCTCCTGACGGAAAGGGCTAGTGCACTGACCTAGCGGGAGCCCAGGCAGGTGGGATCTGGGTCCCCAAGTGTACACTGGAGTAAGAGTTTGGGAGCTTGTTTCTGCAGGGTATGTTGGCTTCAGTGTACAGGAAGAGGACACTTTGCACGTAGGACCTGTTTGTATGACTACTTGGGCCCTATGCTGACTGCTTCACATGTGAGTCTTAAAAAGGCATCCAAGCTGTGTTAGCGCTATTTACAGGGAAAGAAACTGGTGTGTGTATTTCATATCACCCCAGATAGGGTACTGATTACAGGCCAAAGAATGAATTCTACCAGTGTTTAACTTGGTGAGGCAGTGAGTTTATTGGGGTCACCTACAGGAACAGGAATGATTTAGAGTCAGCTGCATCACTTCAAGTCGCTACTTGTGAAATGTGTTTTTGGAGCTCTTTGTATGACTTGAAAGCAGCTCAACATGCTTGAGACTCCCCTCTTTGCAGCAATCCTTATTGTTAATATAACCTTGGGGAGAGGGATAAATCTTTGTGAATTTGTTCAGTTTCAGGTATTTCCTAAGACTTGGGAGTTGCTTACTGAGTAGTCTTGAGCATTCTTTTAGAATGTCCTGAGTCTTAAGGAGCCTCCCTCCAGGATGGAATGTTTCAACTCAGATGATACTGTTACACATCACTGAACATTAGTTAAAGATTAGGGTAGACCTGGGCAGTGGTGGCACATGCCTTTAATCCCAGCACTCAGGAGGCAGAGTCAGGAGGATCTCTGTGAGTTCCAGGCCAGATTGGTCTACAGAGTGAGTTTCAGGACAGGCTCCAAAGCTACAGAGAAACCCTGTCTTGAAAAAACAAAAAAGAAGAAGAGGGTATTGAAGTCACCTACAATTATTGCATTATGGCATGTCTGACTTTTTTTTTGTCCTTTAATGTTTCCTTATTAAATTAAGGCTCCACTGTATGGTGAATATATATTTATGATTGTTATATCTTCTTGATGAATTTGTTCCTTTTATTAATAATGTAGTATCTACTTTATCTTTTCTAATTTTGACCTGAAGTATGCTTATCAGACATCAGAATAGTATTGCCAACTTGTTTTTTCTTCCATTCTCTGACTCTCCACCCATAGGTGTCTTTACCCATGAGGTGTGTTTCTTGGAGACTATATCTATTTGTGTTTTTTCAAGATGGGTTTTCTCTGTGTAGCTTTGGCTGTCCTGGAACTCACTCTGCAAACCAGGTTTGCTTTGAACTCAGAGATCTGCCTGCCTCTAATTCCCGAGTGCTTGGATTAAAGGAATCCACCACCAGCCGAATCCATTTTTTTTAAGTCCAGCCAACCAGTCTGCTGTCTTTATTGGTAAACCAAGGTCATTTCCATTTAAGGTTATTATTAAGAGGTGGAATTTTATTGGCCGGATTACTCTTTCCTCTTTGTCTTCCCTATTTGTGTGATGGCTTTGCTGATTTACTGTGTGGGGCACATGTGATTGCACTCTGGTTCCCCTTGCCTACTCACTTTCTCATTCATTTCATCCTCTCCTGTGCTCTTGCAATCGAAGCTTCCTTCCTCTTACATGTGCAGCATCCCGGAAACTATTTTCTGCAGTGTCAGCTTGGTGGACAGGAAATGCCTTAGTTTGCACCTGTTTCATCAGTTTATAAAATACATTTGCTGGCTATGGCAGTTGGAAGTTCAGCCTGAGAAAATTCCTTTTCCCCATATGTTCGCAAGTGTGCAATTCCGTAGCAGACAGAGAGTTAAAAAATGACTTCAATAATGTGTGTTCAGGAGAAACAGCATGTGCCCATTTCCAGCTTCTAGTGTTTAGTAGCGAGGTGAAAAATATCTTGGAGCAGCTAGTCTGAGACACTTTTTTTTTTTTTTAAGGAAAATTGCTTTCCCAGAGGGGAAGGTCTTTATTTATTCAGATCAGATTGTTGAAACAAGAGGAATTCTATGAAGGTTTTCATTTTATTTTTGAGTGGGGAAAGTGTTCTGTGATTCTGGGTGGAGAGAGAACGCTGGGGTGAGGCCGTGGACATAGCAGGGTGGGAAGGAGTTCCCAGAGAACTCAGAGGCAAGCAGCAGGATGCTACTGCCTCCACATCCCTGTGACTTGCTGCCAGGGCTCCCGTGACTCTTCCAGGGTTTGCTTAATCCCCTAGCACCAGTTTAGACTTCCCAGTTGTTAAAATACAGTCACATTACTCTCCCCAAATACTTTTACTGTGGAAGGAATAGGTTCAGCAAACGGATTCACAAGATGTAATGTGTTAGGTTTGATTGTGGCTGAAACCCCCACAGAAGCCTGGAATCTCCCTCAGTACCTGGACTACTATTGTGTAATAGAGAGCAGAGGGTTTGTCCTGCTTACTATTTTCAGCCTAGAAGGCAAAACGGAGTGGCGCGAGAATTTACCAAGAGGAACGATTTCCTGTCAATATGAAGTTCTTTAATGGGAACTGATTCCCCTGGACTCCCAAGTTTCAAAATGTTTTCCAACTCTGGAGTTCTTTACCATTCATCTTGGACTTCAAAGCTCTGGTCTCATATCAAAAAAGCAGGATCTTGATGTCACGCCCACATCTGTCAGATCCTAGAGACGGTAATCTGTAAGGGAATCGGGCTTTAAACCACATCAAATTGGACTCTGACCTGGAAATCGTACTTCACCTTTTGGAACGTCGGTTCCCTCCACTGAAAACAGGAACAATTTATAGACAGCAAGTACGCTGTTTGGCTTCGGTAGAGGTTCCGCCAGGGTGGGTCCCCCAAAACAAAAACTTCTTTCCTGCTAAAAATCTTTCTTCCTTCTGGGATCTAGGTGATGATGCCCTAGATAATGTACCTGCTGCAGAGTCAGCCAGCCCGGCAGGAGGCAGCAGGATCCATTCTGGATCTAGGAGAGAGTTGCCTGCACGGACTCTCTAGGTTGCACCCCCGTTCCTAGACAGAACTGAATTTAGTGAACTGCACGTGCGAGCTGCTGGGCGCAGGCCCGCAGTGTAAGAAGGGGCACCGCCGGAGTGCGCCTGCGCTGAGATTGTTTCCGGAATGAGGTCCTGCACTTGCGTGTAGTTCTTTTCCCGTCCGCGGTTTCTTTTCTCTCTTTAGCCTCAGTTTAGGCCCAGGAGAGCGGATGATGTATGTGCATCGCACAGGGCATACTTCCTTACCCTGTATTTCCTTGCTAAGGTGCAGAAATAAAGAGGCCTTCGCTGTCCTTCCCTGATTGAAAACCATGGTCCCAAGACAGTTCCCCCACCCCATGCCACCTGCGGACCTTCTGAATTTCTAACTTCTCACAGACCTAAATCTCCCAGCCACACACCCGGACTTCCATCCTTCTGAAACTGGAGTTCTGGTGAAGGATGTAGGTTGAGCTCATGAATTCTAATCTTTTCAGAATCATACAAACGTCGCTGGAAAATGACATGTCCAGAGACCTCCAGGGAATGTAATGGTTAAAGCCTTACCATGCAAAAAATGCACATAGAAAGATAGAGCGATTACAGAATGTGCCTGGTTTTCACAGCCCGTGAGTAGTTGTATCCGTTTGAAGCCAGATGCGGTCACTTCTCCCTGGCTTATCTAAGGCCTGGACACAGTGGTCAGGGGTGGCTTTTGCTGTCCCCAGGTGGTAGAATAAAATAAGGAAGGCCTCTTACAGGAAACCTGAATTGTGTTAGTGAGCTGGGAAGAGACAGGGGGCAAACAGGCAAGGGAGGGGGTGTCATGCTTATCCCTTGCTCTAGTTTTTTCTCCATTTGCAACAGAATAGTTTTTCAAAATCAATCTGAATAGACTTCCTTTCTTTAAACCCCTTTAAGTACCTGTTGCCTATGGGACTTGCTTCCTTGTAACCCTCCCTGTTCCCTCGACCTCCAGCACAGTCTGTCTCTTGAGTATCCTGAGGCCATTTGGACCCTGCTTGGCAAATCTTTCTCCCCTGGCTGTGTTTAACTTCCCCACCTTCCAACTTCTCGGGCATTGTTGGTCTGTCCTCTGCTTCTCCACATAGCCCTAGGAGACGTGAGGTACCCGAAGACCACTGTGTTGTGTCCACACCCCGGGAGTCCAGATATGTCTCATGACCAGCTGTGGTCAGCACAGGTAGATAACGCACCGCGAGCAAAGGCATGCAGACATTGAGAACCTAGGGGATGGCTCTGGGCTCTGGGGATTTCTCACACATTTCCAAAGCTTGTCCCGACTTTGTCTCTATTCGTTCATCCTTTGCTATAAGATACATTTCTTCCGGTGCTGTATGAGGGCCTTGTTCGAGTTCAAATACTAAAGTAAACTAGGAAGGAACCTTTATGGTGTAACTGGAGAAATTGGAGAGCTGAGTTGTAGGCAGAATAATGGAAGTTTAAATTTTAAGAGGGTTGTATAATTATGTTTGGAAATAATATCCTTAATTTGTAGACTAACTGTGATAACATGACCAAGGTGCTCTGGTCTTAGGAGTCCTAGAGTAACAGAGATGTGCAGGAACGTATCTGAGTTTGTTTGGTTCCTTTTGTAGATTCATAGACATTTGGTGTCTCCAGGGTAATATAACCTCTTCTGTCTGTGAAGGTCGGGAGTCGGAAGTGAAGGTGACCGTGGGTCCTCAGTTCTCTGGAAGCTCTAGGAGAAAATCCTTCCCAAGTCATCCTCCAAGTTAATTCTTACCNCCCTTGAAGTCACCCCACACATGGCTTCCCCACGCTTGTCTACTTTGCTCCCCATGGGCAGTGCTCAGGAAAAGTCACTCAAGTCATGGGATGTGGCCACATCCTTCCAATCTCTGTTCTGCCACTTTATCTTGTTTGTGACTGCCTGTTCTCTCATTCAGGCAATGATCATTAGATTTAAAGTTTGTATGGACAATTCACAATCTTCTTATAGGAAAACCCTTATGTGCATCTTTCCAGAACCGTTCCCCAGGTACAGTCACATTCACAGGACCCAGGGATTTCAGTGTGGGCTTGCTTTTGGGGGACCAATTTAACTTACTCTCCGTGTGTGGAAGAAGGAAGTTGTTGGCAGAGTGATGAGTATTTGGGGGTTTATCATTTTTGTTTATTTGTTAGAAATTTGCTATAGACTTTTAAAGGTGACTTTTAAAATGGATTTACTCCTTTTCATTTTCTGATATGGATGTTTACCACATGTATTACCTGGTGCCTACAGAGACCAGAAGAGGCTATCCAGTCCTCTGGAACTGGAGATACAGATGGTTTTGAACCACCATGTGGTGCCCGTTCCAGGCTCTCTGAAGAAGCAGCCAAGTTCCTGACTAGCTGACCCATTCCTCTAGCTCCCGAGGTTAACATTTTTGTGCTGTTTCTGTGGTCAGGCTGTCACCCAAACTGTTAGCCATAAATTGGCTGAGTTCCTTTCACCTTGACCTGTTTTGGAATCTTGTGCAGGTTAGAATTCCTGCCAGTCCTGCTGACCTTTGGCGGCTTCTGTGCTATTTGTGTTTTGACAGTAGTGAGTAGTGGCAGCAGGCAGGTGGGACTGGCACTCTAGTGTTACGACTCCTGTATAGCTCTAGGAACTGAGAATTCCTCAGCTCTTGGCTTCTGGGGCTAGAGTATTTGAGACCCTTGTGGTTGAAAACTTGACCACTCTCCGGAGCTCCTCTAGGGGCTGGGCCTGCAGTTTTTATTCCATGGCCCTTTTAGTCCATCTGCCTTCCGTTTCTGCATTCTGGAGCCCTCACTCCAACCCGTGTCCCGTCTCTTCCCTGCTCTCTTTTTGAGACTGAATCTCAGGTAGCTAGCCCATGCTGGCCTTGAACTTGAACTAACCGAGGGTAGCATTGATCTTGTGATCCTCCTGTTTCTACTTCTCAAGTTCTGGGATTGCAGGGTAAGCAATAGCAGGCCCAGTTTTATGTAGTGTTGGAGATTGAGCATAGGACCACGTGCGTGATATAAGCATTCTATCCACTGAGGTACAGCCTCAGTTCTTCAACCTCACCCTTTGTCTCACCTACAACTTTAGGTTTTGCCTTCTGTATTCCTAACACCCCTTCTCTTGTTGTCCCAGCTGTCCCCTTGGACTCAGGTCTGTCTTTTATTGCCCTGACTTCTGATTGCATCTATGGAGGCAGCTACCACCACCCCTT
>LOEQ01002648.1:55346-70217 GCA_001685075.1 Bramus lutescens | reverse complement strand
ACGGCTAGAATCCACTTATGAGTGAGTACATACCATATTCATCTTTTTGGGTCTACCCAGCAAAATTTAATAGTAATCTTACCCAAGTTTTTCCCTGGTCTTTGACACCCTCATTTTTAGAAACAGTAAGGAATATTTGGTAAAATATTTCCTGGTGTAACATGATCCTCAGTCAGGGATCCCTGAGCAGTATTGTGAGGGCTGGGTCTCTTGTGTCTTCAGCCCTGACAGTTATCTGTGCCTTAAGCTGTGTGACGTCACTCTCCATTTCCTCCAATGAATCAATGCCACCCCCACTATCCTGATAAGAACATACAGTTTACACAATGATCTACAATTATAAGACAAGTGAGTTGTGTGTTTTTAAGTGTTTTCTACTTTATAAAGGTCATTTTAGTTGCACATTTGATAATAAGTGTTTTGAAATTGGATTTCTATAATTCAACTCACACAATTTCTTAGAAATATGTATGTTGGTAAAGCAGTGTACTGTTGCTTTTATCTGAAAAGCAAAAACCCTGTAAGAATAATTTTTCTTTAGTTGGCATGTAAAATAGTGCGTTTTTGTGGTGAGATTTTTCACACGTATATGCCCTTGTACTTGGCTTACATTTCCCCTCACCACACTTATCTGCTCCTCCTGACTGGCCTCTTTACTCCTCCCAAATAGTGCCTCTGTGTTTCTAATATCTATCTATATATCAATATCAATATCGAGCTAATAAATCTAAGCACTTTATAAAGAGCTTCAGATTGAAGAGGAAAGTAGAATTGTCCCTCCCCAGGTCTCAGCTCCTGTGCTCCTGCGTTCAGTGAGCCTTTTATTCTTATTATCATGATACAGTTAGCCATGTCTGTGCCAGGAGCTGTTGGCTTTCATGTTCTGCTCATTGCTATGTTCTGTCTCCCAAGCAGTTTGAGGTAGATCACGGCTGTCAAATTTCCTTGGCTGGGCTCAGTCAATATGTATATTATCATTCATAAGGATTGAGCATGTATGTGTACACACATGTATGCAGGATATATGTAAGTGAAGCTGCAGACTCATCTTGTATTATTTTTCTCCAGCTCACTATCCCCTGCTCTTTTCTGTTTCTTTGAGGCTTGCTGCAGGTATTTTGAACACCACTGTCCATGAAAGTAATTGGTTTTAAATAGAAGTGACTTCCATACCCTAGAATTGCCTTTCATTTGAGCAAATCTCCCCAGAAACACCAATATCTCCATCTGTAAAATAAATATATCAAAAAGAAGGTGATGTTTTTAGATCAAAATAAAGACAAATGTATGAGCATGCCCACTGTTTATCTGAGAATGAAGAACTGTTGGATCCCTTTGTATACTGTAACATGAAGTCAGCAACATCCTTTTTTGCTTGTTTCTGCAAGGAAACTGAAACAATACAGGTAGGGTGCGGATTCTAATGAAGCAAGATGGTAGGAGCTTGTCAGAGCCTTGGAATCAGGGACATCGCTGACAAAAGGCCAGGAAGTAGCATGGCAGACCTTTTGCAGTTAAGCTCTACCTGTTCAGTTGGACAGTTCTGAGGGCTCAGTTTTTGCTTTTGTCAAGGCTTTGACAAGTTTCTTGCACCTTCCCTGCTGTGGGTTCCACACCTTTCTGCTTTTAGTGCCCACTGTGGATTTTCATGTCTGTGGTGGGCTTTAGTGTGATAGCAGACATTGCATTTAACACTGTAGATTTTCATGTCTGTGGTGAGTTTTAGTGTGACAGCAGACATTGCATTTTACACTGGGGATTTTCATGTCTGTTGTGGGCTTTAGTGTGACAGCACACATTGCATCTAACATCTCAAAAACTCGGTTGCGTTAACTGTCATGCAGAGACAACAGCATCTTCATAGGCAAACCATGAAGAATAAAGACTCAATGTTTCAAGAGAGACTATTGGGGGCGTTCGGAGGTTTTCAGTGTCTTTGAGTTCTCTGATTCTTCCTTTTCTCACTAACTCCCACATGGGCATAACTACAGTGCCCACCAGTTAGCCTGCCAAGAGAAGAAGCATTTTAACCGATGCTGATCTGAGACCAACTTGTTTTAGTCCACAGGTGCTGTTGCTGGGTACCAATTTGGACCAAATCCAGGGACCCATTTATCTGTCATAAAGGAGGAAGATACTTCTTTATTCCAGTTGATGCTATCCAAGCATCTGTAATGAGATGCATTTTTCACAGGTCTCTTTTATTCATTCACGTTTAGAGAAACATAAAGACCTGATGGCAGTCATGGCAAGCAAGCCCGTCCTTCACTACTTCCATTCCTGGGGCAGAATGGAGTCTGTCCGCTGGCTTCTGGCTGCAGCTGGAGTAAAGGTGGGTTCTGAGATGAGTATCTTAAGTGGGACCTGAGTTGACTGAATGAAATACTTTCCTGAAATAATCTAGATGACGTTTCTCACTGAAGGATTTGTTAAAAGTTTCAGTTTGAATACAATTTCAATTACTAAGAGATTGACAGGCCTGACCTAAGAAATTGTTAATTTTTTTTATCAAGGAGTATAATTTCAAAATAAATATAAGAAACATCTCTTTTTCAGACCTTATTTTTGTTTAAACAAACTGAAAAATAATCTGTGTTATTTAAGTAACAATTAGAGCTGTGGTACGGAGTGATGATGTTGAATTACTGTCTTTGTTGGAATTGAGTATTAGAGTTATTTTCACATAATTCCTATGCTTTAGAAAACATTAAATTATTGAAGTATGAAATATGGTCATGTATTTATTTACATTGGGAGCACATTGTGAAAAATATATCACTCAAATTTATGTAATTTTACGCATTTGTTTTTATTGTATATGTGTGTGAGTATGCACGTGGCTTGTTGTGTGTGTATGTGTGTGTATGTGTGATTGTGTATGTGTGTGTATGTATGTGTGTGTGCATGTGTGTGTATATGAATGTGTGTGTATGTATGTATGTGTGTGTGTGCGTGTGTGTGTATGTGTATGTGTGTGTATGTGTGCGTGTGTGTGTGCATGTGTGTGTATGTGTGTGTATGTGTATGTGTGTGTGTATGTGTGTATGTGTTTAGGTCAGATGACATCTTGTGGAAGTGAATTCTCTCCTCCCATTATGTAAGTTCTGGGACTAGAACTCAGGTGGTCAGTCTTAGCAGCAGGCACTGTCACCCAGTGCTTCATCTCTCTTTCACTTAGCTCCTTCACTGTGCGAACATCAGAAAATGTTCTTAGACAGAATGCGGGGTTGTGGCATCCTACTTCCCTAGGTGATATAGTGTTCCTAGGTCATGGACTCACACAGCATGCCACTACACTAAATACTGTAAGCAGGCAATTGTAATACAGTGATAAACGCTTCTATATGTAAACAAATATAAGCATAGAAAAGGCACAGTGAAATTCTGATTTAAAATACAGAGAAGGTACATCTATATAAGCCATTTAACCATGTGTAGGGCTTAAGAGACCCTGATCTGAGTGAGCCAGGGAATGAGGAGTAAGGGGGTGCCCCTAAGATCTTCCTCTTTCTTTCTTTCTTTCTTTCTTTCTTTCTTTCTTTCTTTCTTTCTTTCTTTCTTTCNTGTAGACCAGGCTGGCCTCGAACTCACAGAGATCCACTTGCCCCTGCTTCCCAAGTGCTGGGATTAAAGGTGTGCGCCACCACTGCCCAGCTTCCTCTAGGACATTTCTATAAGCTATAGTTTGAATCAGCAATGTCCTTGAAAGGCCCATGTGGCAAAAGCTTGATCCACAGGGTGGACTATGTAGAAGAAAGCCTATTGGCTCAAGACAAATATTGAAGGTATATGTGGGGTATAAAGAATAACAATATGCTTTGCTTGATGTTTAGACATTGTATAACTTTCCATAGGAAAATAATTAAGATGTATGCTATTAGAAAAGAGGCACAATTGCAGTGAAAATACAGAACACAAACGAGAGTGGGTAGATGAGGGCAGCAACCACCTGTCAGCCATAGGACACATTTGCTCAGCAGTTACTTGGTGCTGCATCTATAATGTGCCAGTTCTGTGTTTGGTACTGGGGCTGACAAAGTCAGACGGGTCCCTGTGATATGACAGCCTCTGGATGTAGGAGGACAGGGCCAGATGTTCGACAGGATTCCTACTGCCTGAGCCGGAACCTCTTAAGGATCTTAGGACTATGGCACTGCCCCCTAGAGGTGTCTCAGGGAAAAACATAGTTCTTGGTTCAGACCAGAATGGCCCAGTTTTAATTGTGAGGGTTTCTTGATTGTGAAGTCATGGACACTCTCAGAAGATGTTGTTCCTCATATGAGAGCAGAAGAGGAAAGGTGAGAATGAGGTGACATCCCTTTAGGAGAATTTCTAGTGCCTTCCCTTCATCCTCATAGCCCTGAGTGTCCCTAAGTCTTGGGATCGCACTGTCTCCATTGCTTCAGGAATGCAAGAACTTTGGCCTGATCCTTTCCCAATTTCATGAAGTAAGAACTGAGAAACATAAACTGTAGAGCCATTCTATGTTGCTGTACTTTTATAAATGATTACTCTGGTTTCAACACAGTCTAGACACCAGGTATACGGTGCAGGAATATGCTCCTGTGGGCCTCATAAATCCAAAAATATAGTCCGTGGGAATAGCTTATGGTTTCCCATTCTTCATCTCAGTGTGACTGAAAAAGATGAAGTCCAAGACTGTCTGAAGGTATTTGCTGAGGAGTTCTAGGCTCTCCATGCCCCAGTAGTGATCATTACAGACCCATTGTTCACCAACAGCCCTACTATCAACACCATATTAGCCAACTGCATTCCACCCCACCTCCTTCTGCAATAACCAGTGTATCCCTTGTGTTTTACTTGAATGAATGTCTGATAAACTAACTGTACCCATCTTAGTGTCTCAGTAAAGTGACCTGTATGATCGTGTAAGACACAAGGTGCTGTTCTTCACAGCATGCTAGGAACCCCAAAACTCTGACTTTTCTTTATGAGGAACTCCATAAAAACACAACAGCCACTACTAACACCAATGCCATTTATTATGTGGGCTTGAGACACTATGGTGTGTTTCAGCAACTCTACATCAGTCTGTTTAAAGAACAACCAAAGGCTTGCTGGTGGTAAGTGACTTCCCAGATCACATAGTGTGTATTAGGAAGAGTCACATTGGAAAGCAGAACATACCAGCATCGAAAACCAAAGATCTTGATGATTGTCCTGATAGTCTTTTGAGTGGTCAGAGAGTGTGCTAATTATTAATGTATGTTAAATAAGAATGGGATTTCATCTTGATGTTCCCTTACATGTGAGCACCCAGAACTTCTGGTCAGACAGAGACATCTCTCTACTGGCTGCCATCCCAACCCAAGTGCCTTTGCCTCAGGAAAATGCTCAAATAACTGAATACAGATCAAGATCATGCTGTATATTTACCAGTATTAGAGAGATTTAAGGATAAAATATAGGATTATATGATGATGTCACAGTCCCTGTTAAATCCAATTGATGACTTACATCTATCTAGCACTTAGTGGAAACCTGAGACTGTCCTAAGTTATGTGCATGTATAGGGACTTAGTCCTTATCCTAACTGAGACATTAGGTTACTAACCCACAGCATTTAGTAATGTGTCTAATCCATGCCCTTACAAAGGTACCTTCTCCTCCTCCACAGTCATACCAGAAATCAAAGGTGGCTTTGATTTTAGGGAAAAATACTGTGGTAACTCTTTGATCCTTTCCTTAAATGTGGAATCCTATCTTGGTGCACCCCATCTTTTCCAGGGGAGACAGCTGTATAGTGGTTGTTAAATGGTTAATGCTGTGTATCAGCTTAGACCACTTTACCCACCTCACAGCCTCCTGGGAGGGATGTGCTACGAACTCCAGCAGAGGCCTCTGAGTGACACGAAGTTAGATGTTGATGTGCTTGGCACATCCCATGGTGGGGACACAGGAGGTCCTGTTCTCATCTCTCTCAGAGACACAGACTTTCTGCGATGTGGTTAGAAGAAATTCCCAGTCTTTTGACTCCAAATCCACTCCTCCAAAGCTGTGACCTCCTCGCAGACATAGGTGTGGTCCTGGTGAAGGTGAACTTGAAGAGTGAGTGGGTGTGTACAGTTCCTCTACCTTTGTTCTTTATGTCTGTAAAGAACATCTATATGGCTAAGAGCAGCTTATCCGTGTCCCTACTAAAGATGTCCTCTCCACTCTATACACAGGTGCTATCATGTTGAAAAGTGCAAACGCAATGGGATGATTGACAAGAACTCGTGTACTATCTTTTGCTTTACAGTTTGAAGAAAAATTCCTTAAAACATAAAAAGACTTGAAAAGGTTAAAAAATGGTAAGAATTAGTGTCTGTCTTAGTAAGGGTTTCTATTGCTGTGAAGACACACCATGATGAGGGCAACTTTTATAAAGGAGAACATTTAATTGGGCTGGCTTACAGTTCAGAGGTTCAATCCATTATCATTATGGAGGGACATGGCAGCACGCAGGCAGACATGGTGCTGGAGAAGGGGCTACATCTTGATCCTGCAGGCAATAGGAAATGAATTGGGCATGGCCTGTGCACATAGAAGACCTCAAAGTCCATGCCCAGAGTGAAATACTTTTCCAACAAGGCCACACCTACTCCAACAAAGCCACGCCTCCTAATAGTGCCACTATGAGTACATGGGGGCAAATTACATTCGAACTACCACATTGTCTAAGTGCTCTGAGCAGTGTCCTCCACATAGCCTTTAAACAGCAGATTTTATCTATGTACCTGTAGGGCATCGTGGGATGGCAGAGAGGCAGAGTCGCAAACTGTAAGAGATGAGGCTCCTTGAGCAGACCTGGCAACTCTTCCCGAGTGTCAAAGGGCTCTGGGTATTTACTGAGGCACCATCCGCAGACATCAGAAATGATCTCTTCTCTTTTTCATGTGCTCTGTACTACAGCTGGCTGTAGCAGCTTGGAATCCCACAGTATCCTCCACCCAGGTACACACAGGGACAGGAGCAAAGATAGAGCCAGCATTACCTTCCTTACCCTGCATTCTCTGACAGGCATTTGAAATGACTCCTCAGTAATATCGTAGGTCGATAATGAAATAGTATGAATTTCAAATGAATGACTTAAAAGTCTAAATGAGCATGTAGGAGGGAGGGAGGAAGTGAGGGAGGGGGAGGGAGAGAAGAGAGGTGGGAGGGGATAACAAAAAGCCTACACAGCACTCAATGTCCCATGGTGTTAGTTTAACAGCATTCAGAGACCCTACTTAGAAATCCCCTCTATGAGCTGACCTTGAAGTAAGTAATGCCCTATATCTTCCCCCTAAAATATCCATGAAGATGAGTTAAGTTAAAGACACAGAGACATATCTAGATGGGCAAAGCACCAATGCTAAATGTCAGGCTAAAAGGAAAGGAAAATAAGCTTAAAAAATAAAAGGGGCTAGTTTTAAAAGTACTTGCTGCTCTTGCAGAGGAACCATGTTTGATTCCTGGCACCCAGAAGGGACCCAACAGCCATCTGTAGCTCCAGTTTCAGGAAGTCTGATGCCCTGTTTCTAATTTTCATAGGTACCAGGCGTGCCCATGGAATATAGAAATGCATAGGGGCAACACACACACACACACACACACACACACACACTCACACACGTGATTTAAAAAATAAGTTAAAATGTAAAATAAGATAAAGAAGGATTAGGATGCAAAAAATATAGCTTGAAAGGCCCCCATGTATCTTTTCCTTCTGTAAGTTCAGTTGTTTTAACAAACATTATTTTGAACTTATCTGAGCCATAGACATTTTTCTCTTCTTTTCTTTGTTACATTCAACAGATAGGAGTTTGATGTTCCGGCAAGTGCCCATGGTGGAGATTGACGGGACGAATCTGGTGCAGACCAGAGCCATTCTCAACTACATCGTCTCCAAATTCAACCTCTACGGGAAGGACATGAAGGAGAGAGCTATGTGTGATGAGTTTCCTATACTTACGAATGGATAACATGAGAAGGATCTAAGTTCCACCTTTAGTGAGCACAGATGTCGTAGGGAGAGCTCCATATTTTTTGCATTGACACCAAGGAGGAGACTCCTGTGGACAGGGAATAGGAAATATAGAACTGAGCCTATAGAGAAGGGCAGAGTTCATGGATATAGAGATCTGTGATTATACAGTAAGGTAGAGCTCTTGGATTTAGCATGGAGCTGGGGTTTTGAACACTCTAAAGAACTATGAAGTCAGAATGGTGAAGTCCTGATTCCACTTGCTGAGTCTTTGGAGCATAGTGGGTCCTGATTCCTTAGACTTAACAGTTTCCTGAAAGGTTAGACATGGAATTACTAAGGACCCAGTGTTTCCATGCAAATTACATCCAGAAGAAATGAGTATACATCTTTGGTTATTTTTATTTCAAAGTGTTCATACCTGCGTGGTTCATAATATATAAAAAGTGCAAAATGTCCAACAGGTAAATGGATGAGGAAAGTGTTCTGTAGCCACACAATGAACTATATCTGCACAGAGGGATGGACAGACTCGTGGGATGATGCAGATAAACCTTGGCATTTTGTTACATATGAGAGAGTAGACATAACGTACCACACATTGTGTGTTTTCTTCTCTTTAAAATGCCCAGAAGACTCAAATGCATAGGGACAGAAAGCAGATTAGAAGCTGTCTAGTTGGTGGGAGGGTTGGGGGCTTGGCTGCTATGGCTATGGGTCTTATTGTTACCCAGTATGATTAAAAAGTGTGAGACTGGAGAGTGTCCTCCTTAGCAACTTCAGGGAGCATATGGAAAAGCGCTGGATAGGATGGTAGGGTTACAATTATGGTTATGAATGGACCTCAATAAACTATTATTTTTAAAACATAGAATTTATTTTTATTTTATGTGCATCGATGTTTGCCTCCATGTATGTCTGTGTGAAGATGTCAGATCCTCTGAAATTAGAGTTACGGACAGTTGTGAGCTGCCATGTGGGTGCTGGGAATTGAACCTGGGTCCTCCGGGAGAGCAGTCAGTGCTCCTAATCACTAAGCCAGCTCTTCAACCGTAAACTGATTATTTTTATAAAGTCGTTTATCAACTTCACATTTCATTCAGCCTTTCTTACGCTCCATACCTGTGATCATAGAAAAACAGTAAGGTGCTATTTTAGGAGGGAACTCAAGAAATGCAAGCATGGTTAGAATTGGATAACAAGGCAAGAGGTGTAGTGGATTCACGTTCTATGGAAAATAATTGGGTGAGCTTCTAACATTAGTTCTGTAATGAGCCTAAGTCAGGCGATAGGATTAGGGAGGGTCAGCAGAGGCTGCATGGCTGTGCCAGGGGTCTGATGGTCCGTGGGGCACAGGACACACCACAGCCAACAGCAAACCCTCTATGTAGGGTTTGTGGTTGTGGATGCTGCATTTTCTCAGTACTGACTGTGGTGGATGGCTGATGCTCTTTTTGCCTGTGTTTAGTTACTACATGGCTAACAAAACTTCACAAGTATCGTCTCCCCTGGATTCATGAGAAACAGAAGTTAGCTTATGAGTGAATGTTGGAGGTCCCATTGCAGGTAGTTTTCCTTGGCCACCATCTGAGTTGTAGGCTCTTAGGTTTTTAACCCCTGGGCCATCTCTCCAGCCTCATTGCTTAGGTTTTAAGCAATGAATGAAAGACAAGAAGGAAGTATTTGAGCAAGATTTTTATCTTTCAGTGTAGTGATATTTCATTTGTATTTTAATAAATAAAGTTTGCCTGTAGTTCAGAGAGTAAAACAGCCACACCGATTTGTCTTACAGACCAGGCAGCGGTGACACATACCTTTTATTCCAGTAGCCACATAATTTGCCATCGAAACTGGGAGGTAGTGGTGCACGCCTTTAATCCCAGCCCTAGAGAGGAACATAAGACAGGAGGAGACAGCTCTCACATACAGTCTCATTCTGAGATTCCTGGAGGTAAGATTGGTATTTTGGTCTGAGGTAGAGGTAAGAGCCAGTGGCTGGTTGTTTTACTTTTCTGATCTTCAGGTTGAACCCCAATTTCTGTCTCTGGGTTTTGATTAATTGTGCTATATTTCAGGATTGACATGTATACAGAAGGTACCATCGATTTGAATGAAATGATTATCCGCTATCCATTCCTTCCACCTGGGGAGAAAGAAGCAAGCCTTGCCCGGATCATACAGAAAGCAAGAAAGTGTTATTTTCCTGCCTTTGATGAGGTAAGTGGAGGTTGTGTCACCTTCAAGAGCACTGAGTATAAGGACATCATAGTCTAGGGCTACTACAACAAAAATGTCTCTAAGTGGCTTATGCTCATGTATGAAGATACTTATTTCTCCTAATTCTGGGGACTGAGAAGTATAAGGCTCTGGTAGCTTGTTTTCTGGTAAGGCCTTGCTTCTTGTTTCATGGATGCTTGATGTCTGACCAATGGCAGACGGCTCAAGGGAACTCTCAGAGGTACCATTATAATCAGAACAATGGGAGGTCTGGGCTGCTGCTCAGTTGGTAGAATACTTGCCTAGCCTGGATAGAGTCATGGGTTCAATTTTCAGAACCACATAAATCAGGTATGGTAGTACGTACCTGTAACACTAGCATACCTGCAATCCCTGCACTCAGGAGGTAGGGGCAGGAAGAGCAAGTTCAAGATCATCCTCAGCTACTTTGGCTCCATGAGATTCCATCAGAGAGAGAGAGAGACTCTCTCTCTCTCTCTCTCTCTCTCTCTCTCTGGAGGGAGAGAGCAAGAATGTCATTCATGAGAGCATGTGATTATTTCTCAAATGTTCCACCTACAAACTGTATCATACCATAAGTTAGAATCTCAGTGTATGAACTTTGGGGGAATCACATTTAATTCAACAAAGATAGGAAGAAAGTAGCTCCTGTTGCTCCAGGGCATTGACCTTCCTTTCCAAAGGATTTATACTAGCATTAGTCTAGCACCCCAATTCTGATGGGATTGTGTAGAGGCATTTCTTAGTTTTTCAGAGTTCACTATTTTCAGAAAAAAATGATTTTACTAGAACTTTCAGTGTGATATCACTTCATGGTCATAATTGGTACTGGACTGTGTGAAGGTCTGTACCACATTAGAGGTTGGAATAGTTCATGCAGATCATTGTAACGTTGACTACATTGGAGGTTGGAATAGATCATGCGGATCATGGTAACGTTGACCACATCAGAGGCTGGAATAAACCATCTAGAGTATGGTAATGTTGACTCAGAAGCAACACAATGAAAGCAACACATTAGATGATCCTCTGACACTAAGTGTCCATCAGGAGAAAACGGCAGAGTCTTAGAGACGGGATGTTTATATATTGACATGTAGAAAAGAGAAATGAAATGATATTTTAAAAATTTTCCAGAATTTAGGGATATTTTCCTGATATTTTATCTAGTACCTGCCTTAATAAGACTTCTCTCTGTATGTGAGATAAATATTTTAAGAAGGAAATCACCTGAAGTCAGCCTGAATAAAATCATGACTCAAAAATGGGCATGAACAATACAGACTTGTAGATAAATAAAGGAATAACTGCTTAACTTACACCTATGGAACATTGGATCATTCATCCATTCATTCATCCAGCCAATGTTAAGCTGTTGCTTGGGTGCTGGGTCCAAGGTAAGCAGATGCCCATGTGATCAGATCTCCTACCCACTCTTTGTGGTGCTGATAGTGTAAACTTGTCACATGATGATAATCTCCACAGCCATTCTTAAAACGTAAGTCATCTATGCTATGGAATAAAAGTATTCCAAGAGTGTATATAGATAGTGCAAATCACAGCATAAATTTCATGTTGTGGGCTGAAAAGATGGCTCAGTGGGTAAAGGTGCTTGCTAACAAACCTGATGACCTGAGTTTGATCCTTGGGACCCACGTGGTAGAGATAGAAAACCTAGTCCCTTGGATTGCCCTCTGACCTCCACGCAGGTACTGTGGAGGTGAACGCACACACACACACACACACACACACACACACACACACACACACACACACACACACACACACACACACACGTACACACAGAGAGACAGAAAGACAGATATAATACATGTAAAAAATTATGTTGTACTTTGTTTTTATACCAAGCAATTATTCATACTTTATTTAGTATTTATTGTCTTACAATATATTTGACCAATATATTTAACAGGTAGCTTCATGTGTTTTTGTTTTTTTCTCTTATTTATGGATCTTAAATATTATGCATTTGTCCTCCCCAGTTGTCATGTAGCTGTGATCCACTAAGGAAAGTCGAGAGACATGTGAGAGGCCACACAGACGCTCCCCGTGGCGTAGGAAATTTGACATTTGTGGGGTTATCCTCATCACACGAGTTCTCTCCATTCTTAGTTACAGACATGAGTTCAGTGCCCCCTCCACACTTCAGCGAGCCAATGATGCCACAGTGTTAAAAATGAAAGCCAGTATTGCCAAGATGATGGTTCAAATTTCTTTACTCATATCTTTGTATGAGTAATGTTTTCCCATGTGGTGTGTGTGCCTGTCCATGCAGATGGAAGCCCAAGGCTGATATCAATTTTCTTTTCTCGATCATTTTCCACCTTTATTTTAAAACTGAACCCGAAGTTCATCATTCTCCTAGGCTGGCTGGTCAGGAAACTTTGGGCACTCACCTGTATCTGCTACATCTCCCAAGGCTGAGGTTAAAAGCATGTATCACCACTGAGCTGAGTGGTGATAGTTCACGCCTTTAATCCTAGCACTGGGGAGACAGAGGCAGGTGGCTCTCTGTGAGTTTTAGCCCAGTCTGCTCTACAGAATGAGTTCCAGAATAGCCATGATTACACAGAGAAACTCTGTCTCGAAAAACAAAACAAAAATAAAAGCATGCACCATCATGTCTCACTTAAAAATCATTTATTTGTGTATAAATGAATTTACATATACATTTATATATAAAAGTAATCATTTTATGTATTTGTGTTTTTTGTATATGTGGATATCTTCGGAAGAGAGCCTCCAATCCTCTGGGACTACAGTTATAGACAGTTGTGGTCTGCCATATGGATGATGGGAACTGAACCCAGTACCTCCAAAAGAGCAACCAGTACTCCTAACCACTGGGCCAGTCTCATATCCCATTTGAAAAAGTGGATTCTGGGGATCTGAAATCAGGTCCTTGTGCTTTCTTACCAGGCACGTTACCAACTAAGCTATCACCTCAGTTTCTCAGGTTGACTTCAGATCCCAGAGACATCTAAATGATAAGGAAAACAGGCAAGAGAAGAACTATAGATACAAAAATGGCCTCCTATCCAAGGATGAAGGGTCCTACTGTGAATGTTTAGCAACTTTTCATTATGTTGGGAGAGAGCTGAGGGAAACATTGCCAATTTTAGGGGGCTGAAGAGATGGCTCAGTGCTGAAGAGCACTGCCTGCTCTTCCAAAGGTCCTGAGTTCAGTTCTCCACAACCACATGGTGGCTCACAACCATCAGTAATGAGATCTAGTGCTCTCTTGAGGAAGAGATCTGGTCAGTCATCCTCATCAATTTAGACTATGGAACCCAATATGGACAACAGAACCACCATATATAGGTTGCCCATGGATGCTTCAGCATTGCCAGGGAATAAATTTCATTTTTTTCGTGCACAGGGAGAAACTACAGCAGGAGCAAAGCCCTTGGCATGTGTGTGAAATGCAGGAAAAGGCGGCTGATGTGAATACCATGTGGATCTGGGGGTGAAAATGAAGGGATCATTTTGGCTTTAATGGAGGAGATAGCAAACCTCAGGGTCTCAGAGAGAGGTCCATGACCTATACTTTCTTCAGGAGACTGTAGAAGGAGGAGAGTTGATGGTGTAGGAGGATCTTCTGTCTGTGTTAAATAAAGAGAGTGGCTTGGCCTAGTTGAAAGGGTGAACTCAGGTAGGCTGGGAAGACAGAACAGAATTCTGGGAGGAAGAAGGCAGTGTGGCAGACGCCATGGCTCTCCTCTCCGAGACAGACGCTGGTTAGACTCATGCCGGTAATCCACAGTCAAGTGGTGATACACATTAATGGAGGTGGGTTAAACTAACATGTGAGAGTTAGCCATTAAGGGGCTGGAGATAATAGGCCAGGCAGTGTTTAAATGAATACATTTTTTTGTGTAATTATTTCGAGTGTAAGCTAGCTGGGCCGGGAGCACAGCCCGCTCCTTTTACAACAAGTTGAGCTGAAAGGGTCAGGGAAGTACTTGTGTCCCAGCCTGACTGTTTATGTTCATGGGTTGATTTACAAAATTCTACAGGTGTTGAAGAGCCATGGGCAAGACTACCTTGTTGGGAACAGGCTGAGCAGGGCTGACGTTCATGTGGTTGAACTTCTCTACCACATCGAGGAACTGAACCACAGCATTGTGGCCAACTTCCCCCTGCTTCAGGTGAAATAGCTTGTCCTCTGCAGTCAGCCTGGCACAAGTCTCTGAGTACTGGGTCCTGCTGACGTCTGGCATCTAGCCATATCCAATCTTCCTGCCCCATCCACCAGCTGGAAAATCATCCTCCAGCCCTGTTTCTGGAGTGTGAAGAGAGCTGTTATATCAGGAAATTTGGCATAGGCACTACCTCAACAAGTTTAATTTTACTTTGTATAATGAGAAAATACCAACACTCAGTGCTCTCCCCAAGCTCCCTCTCCACTGTGTGCTCAGACCCTGATTTCTCTGGGATTCCCCTGATCACAGATGCCCATATCATTGTGTACCAAATCTATTTTAGCAACTTTCTTTCCACCTGGTTTCCGTCTCTCAGATTCACCCCACCCCCAGCAGACATCATATTTCTCTCAGCTTGGGCACATACTCCTCAACCCAACCCAGACCCTGATGTAGGAGGGTCATTTGTCTATGTGTTACTTTCATTGGTTAATAAAG
>LOEQ01002648.1:40473-55266 GCA_001685075.1 Bramus lutescens | reverse complement strand
TGTGTTGTTATTTCTGGGTATAAGCTAGTCGTGCGGGAGCCGGGCGGGATGAAAGCAGGCCCGCTCCCCTATCACTACAAGACCTCCCTCCCCCATTTTTATCACACACTGCCAGAAGTCCATTAAGCCTGGACTCTGGTGTTCCTGGTCTGTTTTCCCATCAGTCCTACCCAGTGTCTTGATTTCACCTGTTCTGAGCGTTTTTCAGTATTGCCATCTGACTGACATTTCTCTTCATTTTCCTTTACACGAGGGATGACCCTGTGTGTTTAAAGGGCAAACAGGAAGGTAGGGATGCACTGAAACTAAATAAAGTCTTCAGGGTGTACTGGGAAGGAAGAATTATTCAGTCTTATTTCCCACTCTGTGCCTCTATGATCTGTTCCCCAGGCTCTTCCCTCATGTTGCTGAAGAGAGCTATTTTGTGTTTGTTCCGGAGGGGCTCAGATTTCCTGGGAGATGCTGCTTTGGGTCTCACGTTGAGGTTTTATATTGCAGGGCCTGAGAACCAGAGTCAGCAACCTTCCCACAATAAAGAAGTTTCTCCAGCCTGGCAGTCAGAGGAAGCCTTTCGAGGATGAGAAGTTTGTAGAAGAGCTTAAGAAGAACTTCTTCTAAATGAGACTGGACAGGAGGGAACATTGAGTTCCTGTCTTATTGTCATAGTGACATAGTGTCCCAGCAGTGAAGGGCCTAGGGTTACTCCTAATCCTCACGAAGCTAACAAAGGTTTCCAACTGTTATGTGCTGATCTTGTCAGACGGGAACCCTGTGAATGTGTTTGTAACATCATCTATTGGGTTTTGAACAAATTTGAAATCATGATCACATCCTAAGATGCCCCTTTGAATTTAAATAATCAGAGAAAGATGTTTAAATTCAGATCTATTAAAAAAACTTATCATTTTTCAGATGTTATAGACCTTGTCAAAAAAATTAAGCAGATTTTTTTTTCATCTGATGCTTTGGCCTATGCAAAAATTCTCTTTCCTGATGTGTTTTTATGACTTTTTGTGTAACAACACAATTTTTTAAAAAAGAATCCTGTTCCTTAAAGTAATACTTTTCTTTCACTGACTCATGCATTTGCACACTTACGTCCGGTGTCAAGCATCCATTGCGACTGGAGCTGGGTAAATGATGCATGAGGCAGATACAGTGTCAGCTCCGTGAAGCTTGCTGCAGCAGGAGAAATGACAAGAAAAGACGATTCTAATTCAACCAGGTGTTCCCCAAGAATCACGTGGCCAAGATTGCTCTTACAATATAGCACAGCCTTTGCTCCTGGTGATAATAAAAACTTACTCTCTCAAAATTCCAAAGGGTGTGCATTTGAAATCAGTTCTGCTGGGCTTTAGGCTTCAGCTGATGGTGTCAGGGAAGGATTCTAGCTTGTTCCTACCATTTGACAGTGGCCATGGTTTGATACACGTTCGAGTGTCCTTGGGTTGATACACTACTCTAAGCTCTGCCTTCATGGTTATATGGTATTTAACTTATGTGTATGCTTGTGCATACACATTTCCCCTTTTGTATAAGGATGCCAATAATCACATTTGGGAACACCTATAGGTATGACCTCAGCTGTAGGGACCTTCTTTCCAGATGACATCACTTTGACAGGTGTCATGAGTTAAAAAAAATCTATTTAGGAGAGAGAGCTGAGCCAACAACTCCATACTAGGGATGAGTTAATCCTGGGTGGGACATCAAAGGGGTATGCTATCTACTGATTCATCAGATACTGTGCTAAGCGTTAGTGACTTAAGCAGTGAACATTTGCTCCCTCCTACAGTTTATTCAAAAATGTAGCACCCAAGATACAAGAACCAGTGTCTCTAAGATCTCAGGAGCTACTGACCTCCTGAGGATATCACTAAGAGTGAGGCGGGAAGATGGAGGGAAAGAAGGGACATGGAGTAAGGCTAGCCAAAGACTCTGAGGAGAGGGGACAGTGAGGTGGGGGAAGATCCCGGGAACCATGGCAACATTTTGTCAACAGAGGAGCCTGAAGTGAGAGTACTGAATGGGAGCATGGAAGCCAGTGGCGCCCTGGAGATGGTCAGTTGCAGTGGGGGAAAAGCCTGACTGGAGTGGGTTGAAGAGAAAATAGAAAATGAAGAAGCAGACAGTTTCTAGAAGATTCTGGAGTCTTGCTCTAGAGCAGAGCAACTGTGAGATCATGGACTTTATCTGAGACGCAAAAATGGAAGAGGCTAAGAGGGCTGGCTGAGTTTCTTTGATGAAGTCGCCTGAGGTTGACTGAGGCCCTGTGCTAGCTCATGGGGATTATGACAGCCCCAGGAAGTCACTTGGCTCTGGAAAATGCGCCCTCTGGTGTTCAACCATGGAGTCATAGTTATGCTAAGAAGAGCCTGCACAGTTCCTTGCAAAAGAGAAATTCCTTTTCCTTGGGTTTTAAGTTTGAAATACACTGCCAGGGTCTAACAGATGTGGACAGAAGGGGGGATCACGATGCTCTCCCTTCCTCCTATCGCCTCCTAGTTAGCCCCTTCTGTTCTTAGTTACCAAGGAGTCCAATCACAAGCTAGTAGATGTGCGTAAGAGTCTCCCTGGTAGTGGAGAGAGAGGGAGAGACCGAAAGGAGGAGAAAGGGAGAGAGAGGGATGGAGGGATGGGGGAGAGAGAGAGAGAGAGAGAGAGAGAGAGAAGGCTGACACCTTGATTTTTAAACTTCCACTTCTAGAACTTGTAAGAATAAGTTTCCACTGTGAGGCCACCAGATTAATGCATTTTAACATGGTGGAAACTATTCAAAACCAAAACCAAAGAAAATAAAGAAAATGAAAAAAATGAAAAAAACATTTAATCTGCCAAATTAAATTTGCGAAAGTTTACTTGAGGAAAAAGTAGCTACCACTCCTCTTGCCCGGCCTTCTGGTGTGTATGCCTAGAAGATCATTGGCCCATTGTGCTATTGTGGTATACAAGGTTGTGATCTGCTCTTGCAGTAATAAACAAAGAGCCAGCCTCTCCTGCGACATTGCAATACTGTGACTACAGTCTGACAGTCTCTTACCTCCTGTGACATCCACACCTAAGTCATGGACCTAGGTGGAACAACAGTGATCTTGCAGGGAGTTTAAAGAGCAGTTTTCTGATGCAATTTTACCTTACCCTCTCTTTTCGTGGATTTAGTGTAAACTTCATAACAGCCCAAATCATAGCCTGCAAACTGTTTTCCACATGCATAGACAGGATTTGTTCAAGTGACCAACACTGATAAAGAACAAGCAACCAGAATTGATTTCCTAGCCAGGTCTTGGAGTGCGTGCTTGTAATTCCAGCACTTGAAAAGTAGAGACAGGAGGATGGGGAGTTCAAACTTATCCTTAAATACATGGTGAGACAGAACTCTCTCTCTCTCTCTCTCTCTCTCTCTCTCTCTCTCTCTCTCTCTCTNCCTCCCTCCCTCTCTCTCTCCCTCTCCCCCCTCTCTCTCCCTCTCCCCCCTCTCTCTCCCTCTCTCTCTCCACCCTCTCTCTGTAATGAGCATGTGAACAGACACAATGATGTAAGCATCTGGAGTGTAGTGCAGAGGGAAAACCCTCAAAAAGGAGTGCAGTGCGATACCGTGAATGTAAGGTAATGATAGGAAGGGAAGTATAAAGCCACGACCCCGAACCAGGCAGAGAGAAGCCTCCAGATGCAGTAGGGATGGACCCTCTCCTCTGCCAGACCCTGAAGCAAGAACCGCCCTACCTTGTCTCAGCTGATCAAGGATTCCACTGAGCAATCCAGAGGAAGAAGATGTACTAGCCTGACTACTGCGTCATGACAGTTATACGGGGTAGCTGATGTCCTTTGTGACAATGGTACCTCAGACCCCACTGATGTGTGTTCTGATTTAATGCTGAATAAATGAACTAACCACACTCATGTACAGAAACCTAATTCTTCCCTCTCTACTGAGAGGGAAGCTCTCGTGACTCTCTCTCTCTCTCTCTCTCTCTCTCTCTCTCTTACACACACACACAAAGCAAAGTAAATCTCAAATCCCACTTTTCTGTTTATGCTTCTAGATTTTTACTCATTAGGAATAAACCTAAGCCAGGGTGTGGTGACACCTTTAATCCCAGTACTCTGGAGGCAGAGGCAGGCAGATCTCAGAGTTCAAGGCTAGCCAGGTATACAGAGTGAATTCCAGAACAGGAACCAGAGAAGTCCTGTGTTGAAAAACAAAAAAAGGAATAAGCCTAACAGAAATGTTTATTAAGAATAAATCAGAGACTTCAAGATGCCTCAGTAGTTAAGAGCACTGACTGCTCTTCCAAAAGATCCAGGTTTAATTCCCAGCACCCATGTGGTGGCTCACAACCATCTCTGACTCCACTCCCAGGGAAACTGACCCCCTCTTCCAGCCTCCCTGGGCACACACATGTGGTACCAGATATATATGCAGACAAAACACCTATACACATAAAATTAGAAAAATAGCATGAAAATTTTATATAAATTAGGCTCAAACTACGACACTGAAAGTCCTGAAGCAGGGTGGAAACTGGCAATGGGCCAGCTTCTGTAATCCTAGCTGCTGTTTATTGAATGCATCCTGGCACTGGATCTGATGAAGCCTTTGAAATATACTTGTCATATATCATTGCACTAAATCCCCAGGGCAGTTATATGAGGTCAGAGTTCTCATTCTCTGGGGCAACAGAGTGCGAAAGTCATGTGAGCAGGGTCAGCTCAGCCAAGGTCACTTTCATATTATTTCACCACCTTGCCCACTCACGGTTCATAGGAATGTCTTGTAGTTTACCAACTCCATTGTCTGATTTGGTGCAATTCGAACCACCACAGCTTTGTGATTGGAGAAAGGGAAAGGGGGCAGATGGAGAAGTCAGAGTCCATTCAACAAATAACTTCTGCTTCCAGCTGCGAGGGACATTTGTAGAAACTCAACAAGATGCTTGTAGGTTAAGAAATTGAAATAGCCCTGGAAATGCTATCCTCTAGATGGTGACAGTGGTATCAGGTAGTGATGGTGTGTTGGGTAGGTGGAAGCTGAGGATGATGGAGAGGCAGGGTGTGAAAATGTAAGAGCTGAGGCTCTCTGAGTAGGTCTGGCAACCCTCAGGGGCTAAGAAGGGTCATGCCTCTGACTGTTTGCCAAGGAGTCATTCACTGTGCCATGGGAATGGCCTCTCCCTGGTCTCTTGTGCTTTCTGCTCAGCACTGTGAATCCCATGGTGTCCGTTGGCCAAGAACACTCAGGAACGTGAATCAGAAGAGGAGAGAAGGAACTGACAAGTGTCTTTGAGGCTTTTGGCTTCTGATGAGTACACATTTTAGCAATACTAAAATTGCTTTCAGGAATACAGAACAGCCCCTCTGTATAGAAACTTCTCAGAGAACCTACCTTAAATAGCATGAGATGGTTTAGGAACATGCCCTGAGAAGGAGCAATCTGGCTGATGGCCTTGTCACATTCCAGCCCCACTTCTTAAGAAAGACACAAAATTTTAAAAAGAGCTGAATAAGAAACAAAAACATCAATGAAGGAAGTTAGAAATACAAAATGAAGACTGGCAAGAGAAATAGCAGAGACTGGGCTTCACTTGGACTGTATCGTCAGTCATTTCACAGTTACTTTTCGGAGAGTCAGGACAACTGACAATTCATTTCCTCTCTTCTTCTTCCAAGAGATGAGATCTTGATGTTTCAGCAAGTGCTCCTGGTGGAGATGAGCAGGATGAAGCTGTACAGACTGGAGCCATCTCCAGGAAATTCACTCACTATGAGAAGACACAAGGAGAGAGCCCTGCATGGTTTATCTCCATTTCTTTGTCAACAGATAACATGGGAAAGCTTGAGGTGGACCACAGGCCAGGGGCAGACTGGACTTCGGACTTACATGCTAAGCTACCATATGTTCAAGTTTTATTAGAATAGGAAGAGGACACTTGGGGTCACAACTCTAAACATCTGCGGGCAAAGGACAACATGCCTGTGTGTCTACAACAGAAGAGGTCCATGAAAGAGTTGTTCCAGATGAACTCATTCTCAAGGCTTAAAAGATTTGAAAACCTGCTAAAGAATGTAAGTTGTCTGCCAGCTCCTAGTGTGGACTGCCCCACACAAGAGGTGTGTACCCATGGATGGAGGCTGTCTGAAAGCCTCCTGCAGTACTGAAGCATCCAAGACAGATTCACCGTCACAAAGCTGCGGCTCTCCTCCCAGCTCAGGAGAAACTGAATGATGGGAAATGCAATCTTTCAGGGAACTAGAAAGTGCAGTTCCTCAGGAAGAGCAACACAGGAGAGTTATTGACAGCCCAGCCTTTCCATTGCTACCTAGACATGTGAGCTAGACAGACGGGAATATGTCACAGCAAGAGCACTCATAACACTTGAAAACAGAGCTTGTCTGAACACTCATTGACTGGTGAGTGGAAGAATTAAAGGTTCTGTGGGAGTTTGAATGAAAATGGCTCCCATAGGCGCATAGCAAGCTGCACTATTAGGAAATGTAGCTCTGTTGGAGTAGGAATGGCCTTGTTGGAGGAAGTGTGTCACTAGGGGCGGGCTTTGAGGCTTCAAATGCTCAAATCATGCACAGTGTTTCCCTCTCTCATCCTATTACCTGCTGATCCAGGTGTAGAACTCTCAGCTCCTGCGCCAGCATCATGTCCGTCTGTGTGCTGTCTTGCTTCCACCGTGCTGACAATGGACTAAACCTCTGAACCTGTAAGCCCGCCCCAGTTAAACATTTTCCTTTATAAGAGTGGCTGTGGTCATGGTGTCTCTTCATAGCAAACCCTAAGACAAGTGCTGTAGCCAGAGAGTGGAATATTATTTGGCCTTGAAAACGAGTGAAGCTCTGATTTGCTGTACACTTTGCTGAACCTTAAGGTATTATCTTACATGAATGAAAGTCAGCACAAAGTGCCCCGTGTTTTCTGATCCATTTAATGAGACCTGTCCTGAGCAATTGCATCCACAGGGATAGGAAGTAGAGTAGAGGTTCTCAGAGTTCAGGGAGGTAGGGAGTAGAAAAAAAAAGCACACAGCTCTCTTCTTAGGGTACCAAAAATATTCTGGAAGTAGAGAATGCTGATAGTTTCAGTTTTTTTTTGCATTGTTACACCACAAATTGATACTCTTTAAAAGAGTGACATTATGGGGTTGGAGAAATGTCTAGTGGTTAAGAGTACTTCCTGCTCTCCCAGAGGACCCACGTCAGTCAGCTCACGACCACCTGTAACTCTGGTTCCAGAGGACCTGATACCTCCTTCTGGCTTCCACGAGCATAGCTCTGCCCATGGTACCCAATACTTACATGCAGGAACTCACACACACTCATAAAATAAAAATAAAAAGATCTTTTTTTCACTTCTTTATTGACTCTTTGTGATTTTCACATCATACACCCCAATTCTGCTCATTTCCCAGGCCCCCATATCCTCCCCTCATCCCTGTCATGCCCTCACAAAAGGAAACAAATTAAAACAAAAATAAAGAGCAAGTCAAAAAACCCCAAACCCAAACAAAACAAAAAGTACAACAGAAAAGTCTCTTTGCTTTTTCTTTCCTGCTTCTCCAACTCCTTTTCGTTCATCCTGGTGGCAATGGAGGCTTCCGGGTGCCATATAGTATCCCTGTTTGTCCCATCAGTTTTACTGGCAAATGTTCATTGCAATGAGAATTCAAGGCCTTGAGAATAATCATATCTTTAAAAAGAAATTTTACAGTGTAGGAGGTGATATGGTGGGGTTATCAGAAGTGCCAGTGTGGCTAGAGCTAAGCAACAGTACGTAGCCTTGGTGGTGATTCCCCTAGACGGCACATGGAAAATTATTGGAAGAACAACTCATGTGGGGTCTAAAATAAGGGAGGGGGAGACAGGCTTGAGGTGGATTGCTGTGCTGGGGACTTCATTTGGATTTTAGCTGGGAGACAAACCTTCATTGTGCAGGAGTCATATATTCTTTAAAAGACTGTATTTTTATGAGTATTTATGTTATGTCTGAGCACTGTAGACATGTAGTGCCAACAGAGGCCAGAGGACGGCATCAGATCCCAAGGGACTGAAGTTACTGAAGGTGGTGAGCCATTGTGTGGGTGCTAGGACCTCTCCCAGGTCCTCTGGGAGAGCAACCAGTGCTCTTAACTGTTGAGCTATCTTGCCAAGTCCCAGAGAGCCATAATGCTTGTACATAGAAGAAACCGCAGCACAGACATCAAATCTTAAGCACCTTATCAATGTTTGCTAGTAGTGCTTCTACCAATTCCTACCTCAGTTATGGTTCTAAACATCATAATAGTTACACTTGGGCTTTTGCTAGGGAATTAACTTTTTATGTTTATTATCACAGTGTTCTAAGGATTAACTGTACAATATACACACAAAAGTCACATATATTAGCTAGCATTCAGTAACAGCGAACTTTCTTCCATGAAGACAAGGTTCATGGGAGATTGGTTGTTTCTGTCTCTGGGATTAAAATATAAGCAGATGATGTGGCATGTTTGAGAGATATGACTGTTTTTCTGCCAATTTTACCGTCGGGCAAAAGAGGCCATTGTCACTTTGATCAAAGAGGATGATTTATTATGTTCTTCTGCTTTTGAAACTGTTAGTGATGCTCTGGACAGCTTCTGAGAAGTCAGTCTGAAAGAGAGGGGCAATAATGCTTGCTTTCCTACGGGGCACTATCCTCATCAGTGAGCCTCAGGGACGCTAGTGCAGCACCCTAGAGAAGACAGTGATAACAGTTGTCCCTTTACAAGTTACTTTAAAGTTTCACAAATCTCCAGTTTTGATTCCTGTATCTAGACTGGTACTTCCTGGTCATAAGCAGACTGGGGAGGGTTGGTCTGGGAGACTATGGAGACTCAGGGTCCCAGTCTGAATGAGTACCATTCTGACTTGCAGATTCCCCAGATGTTTAAGAATCATGGCCAAGACTGCCTTGATGGCAAAAATATTAAGTAAAACAGATATGCATATATTTTGGTTTGCAAAAAAAAAAGGCCCCCCAAAGGGAGTGGCACTATTAGGAAGTATGGCCTTGTTGGATGAGGTGTTCACTGTGCAGAGGGGATTTGAGGTCTCTTTTGCTTAAACTTTCCTAAGTGTGACTGTCAATTTCCTGTTGTCTGCAAGATGTAGAACTCTCAGTTCCTCCAGCACCATGTCTGCCTGCACACCACCATGGTCCCCATCATGATGATAATGGACTGAACCTCTGAAACTAGTAAGCGAGCCCCCTCAACTATAAATGTCTTCCTTATAAGATTTGCTGTGGTCGTGGTGTCTCTTCACAGCAATAAAGACCCTAACTAAGAGAGTATACCATGTATGTACGAACCTACTCTTAAATTTTGAAACCAGCAAACTATTTAATACTGATCATGGCAATTGTGAAGTTAATAACTTAAAAAATACATTTGGGGATCAGAGAGATGGTTCAGCAGTTAGTTTGGGGGAACAGAAAGACTATGATCATATTTAGTGTGTAAAAATGTAATTAAAAATAAAAAAGGGATCATTTACCCTTGTAGAGGTCTTGAGTACATTTCCCAGCACCCATGTGGTGGCTCACAATCATCTGTGACTCCAGTTCTCAGGGTTATGACCCCTTCTTCTGACACCTGCAGGACTTACACACACATGGGGTACAGACATGCGTAGAGGGAAAATATTCATATATATAAAATACAAACAAACCTTTGGGCTAGAAAAATTGACCAGTGGTTAAGAACACCAGCTGCTCTTACAGAGGACCTGGGTTCAATTCCTAGCACCCACATGGAAGCTCACAACTGCCTGTAACAAACTCCAGGGGTCTGACACCCTCTACTGGCCTTCACAGATACCAGGCACATACACGAATACATGCAGGCAAAACATGCATACATATAGGATAAAGATAAATAAAACTTTAAAAATAAAATCAACCGGATAGTGGTGGTACACGCCTTTAATCCCAGCACTTGGGAGGCATAGGCAGGTGGACCTCTGTGGATTGAGTCCACTCTGGTCTACAGAATGAGCACCAGACAGGCTCCAAAGCTACACAGAGAAACGCTGTCTTGAAAAAAAAAATTAAATCTACATATGAAATTCTTATTTGCATTTTGACTATAATCTATTAACTTGAATTAGTTGGGAAATTAATTTAGACTTCTATACACTTTCTTAGAATTAAGTTCAGCAATAAAAGTAGGTCAAATGATCTATGTGATTTTTTTCAAGACCTGTTCTATGACGTCTATGATACAAGATAGAGTTCATTTTCAACGGTCTCAGGTATGAGCAGAAAACTCTTTCTTATGGGTTCTCCTGGCTTTCTGAGTGATGGCATGATGAAATTTTCTCCTTCTCTGGGGATTCATTTTTCTTTGTGATAACAATTGGTACTTCTGGATGAGTTTTAGAAAAGCTATGACAGACTCTTCAGTGTTTTAGAGGGAAGAAATAAGAGACACCCTGCTGTCTTCACCTCACAGGTGACTCTACCCCGACGGTGGGTGTGTGCCCACTCCTTCCTCACATCCATCGTTAAGAACTTCCTCTGTAGGAATGGATTTGCTTTTGTTGGCTCATTTCTATGATATATATTTTAGTAGAGGGACCAATATCAAGGAAGAGAATAAGTGAAGGACCTCTGTAGCTGTCTGTTCACTGATGTGGTGGTTTGAAAGAAAAAGGCCCCTAAAGGCAGTGGCACTGTTAGGAGGTGTGGCCTTGTTAGAGTAGGTGTGGTTTGGTTGGAAGAAGTGGATCACTGTGGAGGTGGGCTTTGATGTACCATATATACTCAAGTCACAGCAGTGAGACAGTCCACCTCCTCTTGCCTATAAGATGTAGGACTCTCAGCTGCTTCCCCAGCATCATGTCTGCCTGTACACCACCATGTCCAGTCGTGAGGATAAAGGACTGAATCTCTGCACTGTAAGCAAGCCAACACAGTTAAATGTTTTCCTTTGGAAGACTGCCAAAGTCATGGTGTCTCCTCACAGCAATAGAAACCCTAACTAAGACAATTAGGTTCCATTTAGGACAGAAAGAAGACCAGCCTAGGCCACAAAGCCAGAAAGAAAGACAGCATGCCCGAGGGCATGACATGGGAACTGGATGACTAACGCTCTTCTTAGCCAGCTGTATGCCTCTAACCAGAGACCACTCCTTGGGAGCTGCTGTTCACATTCATCTCTGAGCTCGCCCAGCCTCGCCTCCAGGGAGCATAAGCTGTCAGCACCCCCTTTTCAGGCAGCTGTCCGCACTTGCTCAGTCAGGAGCCCTTCTGCCCTGCCCCTCAGAGCATTCTGACTGAACACATTCCTCCTGGTTTTCTCAGTGTTTATCCTCAAATTTTCTTAATGTGACCCAAGGCCTGACAGGGACTCAGGGTCCCCTAGCCTTGTGTTCACACATGGTGTGTGCCTGCTTTTTTTGTGGACATTGTTTGGATTTGGATACAAATGATCTGGCTTTAAGAAAATCCTCAGGGACAACGGAAGGAGTGGAGTGCTGAAGAGTCGTCAGAGAGAAGAGAGAGTATGTCTGTAGTGTGGCAGATAGTTTGGCCTTGTGTGGAAATCGTTTGGGTTTCAGGCCCAGGTAATATACTGGATAACTTCTCTTGTCTCCTTGGCACTCAACTGGTAGAAACAAATTAAGGAGTGGAGAGAAGTTTGTCTTGACTCATGGTTCAATGGCTTTAGTTCGTCATGGTACAGAGGCATGGCAGCCAGTCTGGCGTAGTCTGGCAGTGGGACCTGCTGGAGGACTTGCTGACATCTTGGTGACCAAGAATCGGAGAGCTCAGGCTACAAGCAGGGCCAGGCTGTAACTTTCAAATGTCTGCACCACACAGCTAGAATTCTGCCACCTCCCCGGGCAGCACCACCAGCTGGAGAATAAGGGTTTGGTTTTGTGAACTGGTAGAGACTTTTCATAGTCAAACTGTAGCAGGTATTAAAACAAAATAAGGCGGTGCCTGTAATTTGCTTCATTTTCTTCCGTGGGTGGCAGGGAGGAAGGCAGAGTGAGTGTGTTTTAGTTTCATTGCTGGTCACAAACTTCAAACTGCTTGGAGATCTTTTGACAGTTTAATTTGTGCACTCAGGTGAAAAAAGGGGAGTAATACCCAACATAAGAAACTGGCGTTTAAAATAAAATTGTGAGGCAATTGATGCTTCCCCAGATTGAATAGTGATATCTCAGAAGATGACCTCCACCAGCTCTCTCAGAGGAGCCTCTGTTAGGTCTCACATCCAGGACAAAGGCTAACTGATATGCTTATGTAACCTACCAAAGCTGACCTGACCAGGTTCCTCCAGCCTCCCTCAGTTCCTGCCTGTTACAGGGTAAGACTGGCACACCCTGAGCCATACTCTAAACTTCTCTGGCTCAGGGGCTGGGCTGCCCTTCCCCAAGCTGCCTTTCCCTATATAAACCAGCCATTTGGTCCTACCCTTTACTCTTCTTGGTCCCCCTCATGTGGCCCAGCTCTGGGTCGTATTCACTCTGGACTCTCACAGATGTCCCTGCCTCTGGCTATGCTCTCCCTTTTATCTAATAATAAACCTTCATCTCCACCATGCCTATGACAGTCCTGTCCCTCATTATTCTGATAATAAACCTTCATCTCCACCATGACTAGGAGAAGTCATGTCCCCCTTTTTTATTTCTTTTCTCCCCATTCACTCTCCACCTGGGCTTCATTCTTTTGCCAGTCAGTGGCCATTCATGACCTTGAATACAAGCATCCAGGGTCAGGGACTAAGCTTAGTGGCACAGAGCTTGGCTAGCATGTGCAATGCCTGGGCTCCACTCCCAGCACTGTAACATGAGGGCTGGCTTTGTTGGGGTTTATGTCTTGCCCAGTTTTCACAGCCGGTAAGCCCCCTAAGAAAATCACACAGATTCTATATTAATGATAAATTGATGGGCCCATTAGCTCAGGCTTTTTGTTAACTCCTGTAACTTATATAGCCCATTATTCTTATCTATGTTAGCCACAGGGCTTGGTACCTTTTTCAGAGGGGCAGGTCACATCCTGCTTCTTCGGTGATCTGGGCAGGACTGTGGACAGACCTTCCTTCTTTCCAGAATACTCCTGTTCTCATTGCCTCACCTCTACTTCCTGTCTGGTTTTCTCACCTATACTTCCGGCCTGGCTACCAGCTAATCAGCATTTATTTAAAATATAATTGACAGAATATAGAATTGTCCCATCTCCCTTCAACAATTGGTGCCTTAATGTGGTTGACTGACTCCACATAAAATCTGAGAGAGCTTCAAAAATAATACAGAGTTTAACAGAGTTTAGCTTTTTGCTGGAGGTGTGCTGAAAAAAGTTATTCCTGACTCAGCAGCTGTACCAAAAAAAAAAAAAGCCACACTGTTTTAAAATGGGGATTCATGGGCTGTGCCACCAGCGTGAACTCCATCTATAAAGCATTTCAATGGCTTTTATGGGAGCAGATGCTTGTGTGCCCACCCAAGATCAGGAAGAAAGTACTCTGAGACCATGCCAATGGCTCAGCCCTCTGCCTGGGCAGGCAGTGGAATCAGTTCTACTAGGCATGCACAATCAGGAAAGCATGGCGGATTCCTGCCACCATACACAGGGATGTTTCCAGGCTGTGCAGTACTCTGCATGGTAGATTTGGCTGTAACTCAGATAAAAAGGATTCATGTGTGGCACGCTCATTCTCCGGGTTGGACTGCTGAGTGCAGCTCCGGCCTGGTGGCCCCAGAGCTAGCAGAAATGGTATGTCCACCATTTTGAAATTGGAGAGAGATGGAGCCAACATCCAGAGCAGCTGCAACCAAGATGTTTAGTATTTTAAAATCTCTTCAAGAGAGCAGAGAATTAAAGACAATGCAATAGGACAGATTCAGACATAAGCAACTTCTAAATGGGTCACAGCGTTAAATAAATGCATCTAGGCTTGAGAGAGAAAAGATAATGAGAATACAGAATCATAAAATAAAGTTAATTCTTTAAAAAAAGGATAAAGTCTTTAAAGAGACAGAGTAAAGTAATAGAGCAAAAATAAGCCATGTAAAAATGGAAAATTCACAGAGTATGGAATATGTGTATTATTGTGTTTTCTTTAAATTTTTGACTGTGAAGGAGCTAATTACAGAGAGACTTTTTATTGTATATGCTGCTAAGCAAAACCAACATGTGTATTATAAAGGTATCTGACTTCAGAATTTGGGTCTAAGGATGTGATGCGTTGGAAAAGAGGTTCTTCTTTTGTTTTCACAGATGAGACCCTATGGATTCCTTCTAAACCAATATGCTATGGTAGACCATGCCCTCCTGAAAGGTTGCTGTGCACACCCTCAAAAATTACTTCACTCAACTGCTGACTAAGGTGAACCCAGCACACAGCATATACAATGAAAGCCCTGATTAACAGTGCCTCCATACAGCACAAAACAGTTTGAAGAAAAATAACTATGTCCATTTCCCCAAATATTGTTTATAAATGTTCTTTTACATTTAAAGGGGGATATGATATCTATATGAATAATTTGCATTGGTATGGATTTTGCTTTGTTAATATAAATTTAAGGTCAATTTTGTTATATGCATATGCATTTCTGATCTTGATTAAGGTATTGTGATTGTGTAGTTCATTTAAAAATGTAATGTATAATTAAGATATATAGGTTAATAGATAATCATCTATAATAGTCAAGTTTGTAGTCATGTTACTTTTATTTTCTAGATGTGCATACATATATTTCAGGTAGGGATTCTTCATATCTTTCAAAGACTACAGAATATGGCATTTAAAATGTTTT